>CM055959.1:3364185-3579861 GCA_029490685.1 Schizonepeta tenuifolia | reverse complement strand
TCGCGCATCTCTCTCTCACACGCCTCTTTCTCTCGCGCGAAAGGGCTTGTTAGCGCCCCCGCCGCATCGCCGCCGCACTGCTGCCTCCTCTCACCGCTGCTGCATTGCTGTCTCCACCTGCTGGAACTTCGCCGTCGTTTAAGGTATTTGCTTCTCAATTGTTTTTTTTTTTTTAATTTCATTCTTGTCAGTTTATTTACCAAAAACGAAAAGAAAAATGAGATGGAATTGTAAAATTAGCTAGTGGGATATAATAAGTGTATTATATTATCAATTTAATTTATCGTGCTAGAATTGACAACCGACACTTAACACATGCAAATCCATAATACAAGAGCTTAGTAGTATTAATTATTTGTCTGAACTTCAAGCAAATGGACTTCAATTCATTTATTAGTTTCAAGACATAAGTGGTACCGTATATAATAAGTATTGGAGCAGATTGGAGATTAACATGGTGTTGGGGGTTGGAATTGTAAAATTAGCTAGTGGAATACAAAGTTCCATTATCAGAAAATGATGTTGACGAGATTGAAAATAGATTTCAATGAAAATTTGATAGTTAAGTGAGATGCAAGTGATTTAAAATGTGGGGACTTCTCAACTTAGATGAGCTTTGATATAGCCTTGTATCTTACGTGTAAGAATTAGATGTTGATAATTGTGTACAGGTCAATTCTGATTACAGTTTATGTTTTAATTGCATGAACATCTTATAATCGAGTACTTGCAAAAGAACAATGGCCGGGTTGCGATTACGACTGATCTTTGGACAACCGATAATAAAAAACGAGGATACATGGCAATCACTTGTTATTTTGTTGATGAGTCTTGAAAGCTTAGAAGCACTATCTTGAAGTGATTTCCTAATTCATTCTTTCTCAAATTATCTATGAATCTCTGATGCATTATTATGAACTTCCATTGTTTTGTTTTGTAGCTTTGTGTATGTGTCGTGCCCTCATACAACAGAAGTTTTGGCTGAAGCATTGTATAAAAGCCTTCAAAGTTGGGATCTTGATTGCAAGGTATCAACTTTCACTCTTGATAATTGCTCTACCAAATCATAAAATGGTTGAGTACATGGAAAATAAGATTGGGGCATCTAATCTTTTGTTGGGTGGGGAGGTTCTACACATGAGTTATTGTGTACATATTCTCAACTTGATTATGAGGGATAGATTAGAGGTCATAGCAAAATCTATTGAAAATATTTGTGATAGTTGTGCTTATTGGATTGTTACACCAAAGAGGTATGAGAAATTTGAGAAAACTGCACAACAACAAAAGGTTGAATTGACTAAGACATTATGTCTTGATTGCAAAACTAGATGGAATTCAACCTATGACATGCTTAGTGTTGCTTTGCCATATAATAAGGTTTTTGATCGTTTGAAACAACTTGAAAAGAACTTTGTTTGTTGCCCAAGTGTTGAAGATTGGAATTTCGCTTCTTATCTTTGTGAAAGATTAAGTGTGTTTAATGAGCTCACTAAACTATTTTCTGGGACAAAGTATGTGACAACAAATACTTTTTTCCCAAAAATATGTGAGGTGAAATAAAAAATGAATACATAGTGTCAAAGTGAGATTTGCATAATTCAAGAGATGTGTGCTGCCATGATTACTAAATTTGGTAAATATTGGAGTGAGATTCATGGTTTGATGGTTATTGCTGTTATTCTTGACCCCCGAGGCAAGCTTGATCTTTTGAAAGCTTTTGTATTTGTCTGTTTGGTCATGATAATGCTGTTTGGTCATGATAATGCTGAGTCGCATGTTAATGAGAGTCAAAAGATGCTACTCCCTCCGTTCACCAAAACATGTTCACTTTTGAGCAGTAACCATGTTCACCAAAACATGTCCACTTTACCTTTTTGTACAACACTACCCTCAATACTTTCTAAATATTACTACCATTTGCCATTTAGGATCCCACCTCACATCAACTTTATTTCTACCTTTTTATCATCCCAACAATTTTATTCTTACTTTTCGGTCAATACCACCTTTTTTTTGTCATTGCCACTGTTTTTTTCGGATACAAATTACAATGAGTGAACAACTATTATCCTAACTCCTAACCGTAGTGTAACTAGGAAAAAACATGGTCAAAAAAACAGGTATGACAGCCCAAAAAATTTGCGGAACAATATCTTTTCATTAAGTGACAATAATATCGTGGACAGAGAGAATATAAATTATTCCCGTTTTGTCAAATATTACATGAAATTTCTCTTTTTGGAAATTATATAACCAGAACCATTAAAAAAATCATAATTTAAATTTAATCTATTCTCATTTATCTAATGTAATTTGACCAAAAAACAATAACCATAGAAATAATAAATTACTTCCTTCGTCCCACTCAATTTTTTTTTTATCTTTGATATTTATATAATTTTTAAATTTAATCATTTCAGTAATATCTTGTAAGCAATATAAAAGTGTAAATAAAATAATATTAATATATACAAAATAAGAATATTATTCACGATACATACTCACGGCGGAAGTGACTAGCATAAATGTAATCAAGATATACACACACTTGGATATAAATATTTAGGGCGATAAGACTTTGCTCAAGTGGCTAGCTAACATATCATAAAACTCTCGTTAGTAATATGTCTTGGATTTTATCTCGTTTGCGTGCAATGTAGTGGTCCAAAATCGTAAAATACTGGCCCAAAAAGCTATATCAAATATATAGGAGTTGTGTTTATATGATTTCCAACGAAATCAGAGAAAAAATGGATTGAAAAGAATACAACAAAAAAAAAACATTTAAATGGGGGGTTCTCCGGAAAATGAACTCCAGGAGGGTGGAGTTTTAGTCAAAATTACTCAGTCAAAATGAATGAACATATTAATAAAAAATCTTTTATTTTACAACATAAAAATTTGGATTCTAAGGTTTATCAAATAAGGCCCGTTTGGTACAAGTATATGGGTATCAGATATCACGTATGGGTATCAATTTCATATCCGATATATGTGTTTGGTACAAAAATATGCTCCATGGATATCAAACTTTAATATTTTATAAAAAATAAAAAGTTGACTTTATTAACAAGAGAACAACAAATTAGATGGTGGCACCACTCTTTACCTACCGTACACAAGTCAACCAAATAAATTATTGCATTTCTTTTATTGTCCATTTCTTTTCAATTTGTTTATTATTAAATTTTAAACTATAGTTTAGTTCTAGTATTATGCATTCACTATTATCTTTCCACATGATCAGTTTTTTTGTTTAATTTTCAATTTTTTTCTCTCTTTCCTTTTTGTTTTCCGTTTTTTCATTGGTCAAGATTCGAACGAGGGGAGCCGAAAGCCTCGGAGCGAGCCGAAAAAATTCAAATTGTTGCCCGACGATTATCCTTATATATATTAGTAATCGGAGCGAAGACGGAGCTGTAAAATCGGAGCCGAAAAGAAAAACAAAAACAAAAGGTTCGAAAAAAAAATGATCAGACCCGTTCGCATGGCAAATCCTACAGGTCGCATGCAAGTCATGCTCTATATATAGAGAGATGAATCAACAATTTTATTCATATATTAGCCACAAGGATTAACATACATCACATGGTAATCATTATTATACAATAGCAAGTAATCTAACAAATTCAAATCTTTTGTAACTCTGCACGAACACAGTTCATGCACGCAACAAAGTAGCAATCAACACATTCAAATCCAGGATATGTATACACCAGTTGGTTTAGGTGACAAACATCACATCGTTTCTTGAGAGTAACATAAGTGAAAGTGAGAGGGTGATTCTTGTGAAAGCCATCCAACTCATATCGCCTCCCGAATTTCATGTTTCTATAAAGACCAGCTGCAGTCTCCAAGCAACGAGGGTGCAACGACACATCGCACTTGCGGCAGTGATACATCCACCCCTGCGGATGCATTTGCTCTTCACAAAAATCGCAGAAGAAATCCGAAGGATGCTCGAGGTAGGCATCAGACATTAGCAACAACGGGTGCTTGTTATCCCACTCGCGGTCTCTTACACTCATCGGCTTCAGCATGCAGTCGAAATCCAATCCAAAATCGCACCCGTCTTCACTACAACAATATGCTGCAGCAATCGTATAAATGTAAAATGATCGTTCACAAGCATGGCACTCGATGGCAGAGACGATCATTTTGCCTTTTCCTTTTCCCTTTTCTTCTGGTGGTACTATTCTAGTGAGGACTAGAGGTTTGTGATGGCACCGCAGGTGAGAAGAATGTCGGATAGTTATTGGTAGAGACGCGCACTTGATATCTATCTTCATCCCACACTCTTCACACTTATACCCCATCCCGTTTGTGGGGAGATAGCAGAGGTAGCAAAGCCAATTAGTGAGACCATCCTTATCCTTTAATTTGTAGAGTGTGAAGTTATGGTTTTTATGAGGTATATTTTGGCAGTGTCCATATAGTTGAACAAGGTTTGGAGAAGATGAATATTGTAAAGTATTGGGTAACATTGAGCAAATGGAGTGGATGAAATAGTTGCAAGTAGAAGTAGGGCAATGGTAGTATGGAGAAGAAGAAGATATGGGTGTGACACACACATCACATATCTTAATCAATTCTTCTTTTTCTTGATCATCATAATTATTTATTTCTTCTGAAACCAAACTCAAAGGATGATCATGATAATTTGGTAGAAATAAACTACTTGTAGGGGTAGGGATGGTGTGAAGACCTTTCTGTCTCATCACAAAAGGTGTGATTAACTTATTGGACACGTCATTTGCATCTAGAGGAAATTGAATCACACCATCCACTTCATCTTCATTTCTGAAATAAAAAACAATTTATGATTAATTTATAAGAGAGAAGGGTTATTCCAGCCACTTTGTGACGATAAAGATAAAAATATCTAACACTATTTGTTCTAAAATCGTGAAATCTTCAATGGTGGAATAATAATTAATAAAAGTTGCTATAGTATTTATCTTTTTTATCCTAATAACTAAATTTTATTATCTTTTATTATTTCAAAGTGGCTAGAATAACTTTTGCCCATATTTGACAAACAATATTTCCTTCCACGATATATTTTCCGATTTTCCTTTTTGATTCGCCCACGAAAAACCTTGTCTTTCTATTTTTAAATATTACCCCACAACATTTTATTCTTCTCTGCCTTTAGTTAATCAAATTCTTTGCATAAATTATCACATATGGCCAACAACCATCTCAAATAATTAATACTTCATCCGTCCACTTATTTCATGTCATTTTGGACGTTCATGAATCTCATTCCTAATTTCATTAATTTACTATTTTATAATTTTGAATACATTTAGAAACTTTTAAGTGAAACCCTTATTCCACCCAAATATATACTACCAACTAAGTCAAACCCTTTGTTAATTCTCATGAACGAGCCAAACAAGGAATGAAAACCGTGAATGAAGGGAGTAAAATCCTTAGATGGCACTTCCTCAAAGAAACAAAAGTATATCGTGGATGGAGGGCGTAATTAACATGGTACAAAAGCAAGACAAGATTAAGATAAAGTAAATTTATTAAGATAAGTAAGCAAGGTAAGCAAGTAGTTAAGTAAGTAGTATCTTACGAGTTAGAATCTTGATTTGTGGAGCCAACACACTTGATATGGACAAAATATCTGCAATCACCACAAAAATACACCCAACATGTCCTATCAACAAGCTTATCACAAACCTCACACTTGTAATTATACTTGAGATGCTTCTTTGGGAAGAAGAATTCCAAGGAGAGGCGGTGGTCGTGGTGGCGGCGACACTCACGATGGCGGGGCAGCTCCGCACAACGCCTATGAACCCAAAACTCACACGTGGTGCATATATAAGCCATGTCCACCTCCCGATCACCGCAACCATCACACATAAATGCAAACGCGGTCTTCCTCATTAGGGTTAGAGGGTGGTCGGGGTGACTCGGGTGCTGCAACTCTTTTCTCTCCTCTACTAACATGTCAATAATGTCTGTTTTTTCGCATGCTATGTCCACATGGAAATAACAACTATAACACGTGTAGCCAAGCAGATTACGAAGAATTTTAGGACACAAAGCGCACGGTCGATACCCACGCCCGTGGTAGTCGTATAGGTGTACCGAATGGTCGGGGTGTTTGGGATGTTGAATTTCATCAGGCAATTCTCCACACTTCTTGTGGAGGATAATGCAATTACTATTTTCTAAGCAAACATATGCCATCTCCAAATTAGCTACAAGATTACCACAACCATAACAATCTACTCCTTCCTCTTTACTCACATTCTCTTTCAGAATCAGAGGATGTTTGTGGTAGAAAGGCCTAATAACCTTCTCCTCCATAGCCTAATCTCTCTCTCTCTCTCTCTCTCTCTCTCTCTCTATATATATATATATATATATATATATATATATATATATATATATGTGTGTGTGTGTGTGCGCGCGCGCGCGCGCGCGTGTGTGCGCATAAACACAGATCACAAAGTTACACACCAAAAATTAAATGAATGAGATATCGATGAATTCCATGCCATACCATGATGTATAAATGATCAAGAAATTACACAAATTAAGATATATGCAAGTATCAATTCATTATGAGCAAGAGACTCATTAGAAAGAAAAGATAAGAATAAAATAGTTGTGATGATTGTGTAAACACTTCAATTATGTGCGTGTGTGTGTAAATATTTGACACTCATATATATATATACACATGTTTACGGAAAAACAACTAAATTAATATACTAAGATTGACATTAAAGCAAAGAACAAATTTATTAAAATAAAGGGAACACACCACTTTTAATTGTAGTTGATAATTTTCTTAACTTTATTACTTTACGTTACTATATGCTTTGATCAGTAACCTAATCTCTCTCTCTCTAAATATATGTGCATAAATAGATCATGAAATTACACAAATTAAGATATGTAAGTCTCAATTAATCACGAGCCATTTTATAAGCAGCCCTAGCTCATTAAGGGAAGAATCGATCAGGTTGTGATAATTGTGTAAAACACTTCAATTATGCGTGTGTAGTAGGAACTCATCCTTATATATATGAGTCCGTAGGAATCTTGCATTAATATCACTTCGAAAATGCACAAAATATAGTATTTTAATGCACAAACATGGCAAAGGACACATTACACTGGCTCAATGCACAAATATTTAACAAATTTTTAATGCACAACATGAAATAATTGCACTAACTAAATCAAATAATGCATAAACTATATCAACTTTTCAATTTTTTTTTATTAATATATATTTATGCATTGAAATAAGGTAATTTATGCATTAACTTATGTGATAAAAATGCATAGTTCCTACAGACTTATATAACTATGAGTTCCTATATGATCATCTCCCTATATATATATATATGAGATGGTTATACTAGAAATAAATTCCTTTGTGTTAACTAGAAATTATTATTGACCATTGATTAAATTAATTTGTATGGTTTTGATCAAACAAGATATAATTGAAAAATTGTATAATTAAGGATTTTTCTTTTCTCTCTGACAACATAGTAATTTTTATTCCAAAAAAATAGCTGCAAATTACGAGTCCATCCCAAAAGTATAGCTAATATATTCCAAATAAAATCATGAAATCTCAGAATTTACATAAAAGAAGAAGAAGAAGAAGAAAAATGAACATTGCAATTGCGTAAGAATTTAAGAAGTAACAAAGAAGAGTGCCATTCTAACAACCAAATCTTGATATTCCAATTTTACATCACAGCAAAATAAATAAAAACGTCACACAAGCATTAAAAAACAATGTACTGCCATATGATGTAAAAAGAAATATACTAGCATATAATGTACAATAACATATGTAAAAAGAAACAATATGCAAATAAAAATAGTAATAGTATAATATGCTATAAATTATGTTAAAATAAGCAATAAAAAACAATATTCTAAAATATAATGTGCAACAACATATGTACAAAGAAACAATAACACAATCCATAATTTTAAAAAACACAGTAACAGTAACTACATTATACAATGAAAAATGCTATAATAAGCAATAAAACGCACTATAATAAGCAATAACAAAAACTATGCCTCTTGATGAAAATAACTCGTATTTGGCAATGCCAGGTGGAAAAAAGATAATTCACGGATATAATCCAAACTCGCGTATAACCCATCAAAAATCAACGGGAAATTATATTAATAAAGAATAATAAAATTATTAGATAGTACTAATATGTGATAGATTAAGAAAAATATTATTTGTTAATTATTTTAGGGTTAAATCCTTCGATTATGCAATCTACTAAACTTGCTTAGATTTTATATGCCCTTGAACACATCTCAAATTCATTTAAAAAGTAATTTTACCACATGTTTACATTTCAAACTCATATAGTTATGCCTGTTAAGATTATGATAATATATTCTCAATCATTTCGATAATTTTCAAAGCTCTATTCTTCTACAAAACCGATGTGGGCAAAAATATATTTGTCTTTCAAAGGAAAGCGACTCTTAAACTGAATTTTAGCTTCTTCTTTTTCTTTAACAATACTACAAGAAATTTAAAGGCCGTGTGACGGTGGAAGAAGGAGCGGGTAGTGAGAGAGAGATGAGAGATATAGATAGCGAATAATATTATAGATGTTAATTGTTTGTAAGATGAAAGTGACCCTCCATCACCTATAGATCTATGGTGAAAATTCATTCTTATAAGGGGCGTGTTTCTGTACAGCGGGGGTATACTATGCCCCCGCGCGCGTGGCGCGAGCAACACACGCGCACACCTCCACGCACTGCGCGTGTGTTGCACGTGCCCGTATAACTTTTTTTTTTTATTTTCAGTTTTTTTTCTTCCTTTCCACGTTACCACGTTTAGCAGGTTTTTTTTAATTACATATTTTATTTTTCAGTTCTTTTTTTCCAGATTTTTTTGTAAACATTGTCATTACGAAACATAAAATTTCACAATCATTACATTTCGTCACGACAATGTCTAATTTTTAAATACGACAAGTTCTACTTTTAGTCGAACGTTAAAGTAATAATTGTGGTTGGAAAAAGTAAACTTTTTCACTAAGAAACGTAATGTTTCACAATCATTACATTTCGTCACGACAATGTCTATTTTTTAATACGACAAATTCTACTTTAAGTCGAATATTAAAGTAATTATTGTCGTTGGAAAAAGTAAACTTTTTCACTAAGAAACGTAATGTTTCACAATCATTACATTTCGTCATGACAATGTCTACTTTTTAATACGACAAGTTCTACTTTTAGTCGAACATTAAAGTAATTATTGTCGTTGGAAAAAGTAAATTTTTTCACTAAGAAAAGTAATGTTTCACAATCATTATATTTCGTCACGACAATGTCTACTTTTTAATACGACAAGTTCTACTTTTAGTCGACCGTTAAACTAATTATTGTCATTGGAAAAAGTAAATTTTATCACTAAAAAACGTAAAGTTTCACAATCATTACATTTCGACACGACAATGTTGAAAAAAACGAAGATGAAAAGAAAATAAAGAAAATGTGGAAAATAACAAGAAAATAAAATAAAATCTGGAAAATAAAAAAAAAGAAAAAAAAGAAACAAAATCTGGAAAATTAAAAAAAAAAACAAAAAAAGGGGAAAAAAGGAAAAAGAAAACAGAACAAAAAATCTGGAAATAAAAAAAAAAGAGAAAAAAAACTGGAAATAAAAGAAAAATAGAAAAAAAAGAGAGAAAAAAAGCTGGAAATTAAAAAAAAAAAAACTGGAAATTAGAAAAACAGGAAAAAAAAAAGAAGAAAAATGCTGGAAATTAAAAAAAAGGGAAAAAATAAAGATGAAACACTAAAAGACAAAATACACTAAAGACAAAAAGTGGGTATATAATATGTGGCGGTTGTACCAAAACATTTGTCTTCTTATAATAAGGATCATTCTTATATGATATTTCTCATATATATATAGAGAGAGAGACGAATAAACAATTTTATTCAAATATTAGCCACAATACATAACATGGTAATTATTATAAAACAATTGCAAGTAATCTAACAAATTATTCAATCTCTTTACGAACACAGCCCATGCACACAACAAGTAGCAATCAGCACATTCAAATCCAGGATATGTATATACTTCCTCATCGTCTCCACAAACATCACATCGTTTCTTGAGAGTAAGATAAGTGTAAGTGAGAGGGTGATTCTTGTGAATGCCATCCAACTCATATCGCCTCCCAAATTTCATGTTTCTGTACGCACCAGCTGCAGTCTCCAAGCAACGAGAGTGCAACGACACATCGCACTCGCGGCAGTGATACATCCACATATGCGGATGCATTTCCTCTTCACAAAAATCGCAGTAGAAATCCGAAGGATGGTTGAGGTATGCATCAGACATTAGTAACAACGAGTGCTTGTTGTCCTACTCGCGGTCTCTTACGCTCATCGGCAGCAGCATGCAATCGATATCCAATCCGAAATCACAGTCACCATCAATGCAATAATATGTTGCACCAGTGTGAAAGACTTCATAACAAACATGACAACAGTTCTTGATCGTTTTGCCTTTTCCTTTTCCTTTTCCTTTTCCATTTCCTTTTACTGGTCTACTGAGGACTAGAGGTTTGTGATGAGAAGAATGTTTGATAGTTGTTGGTAGAGACGTGCACTTGACATCTGTTAGGAAATTTAAGTAAATGTTTTGATTGATTCCAAAACCATCTTACCCCAACCGAGTGACCCCAACCGAGTAGATGTTGCCATAACCTAATGTTAGTAGTTAGGCTCGCTATTTGAGCAATGTTGAGATTTTATCTTTACAGGACTCCAGCTGAAGACGGCAACAAGGCTTCACTCGTTCAAGATTCAGAACAACACTTGAGCATTCAAGGGGGAAGATGCAAAAGTCAACTAAGTATTCAAAGGGGGAAGATGCAAGAGAACATCAGTTGTAAGAAAGACAACTGAGCGTTCAAGAGATAGAACATCAGTTGTAAGGAAGACAACTGAGCGAGCGTTCATCAGATGAGAATTAAAAAAGTGGAAGTTGTAAGAGAACATCAGTTGCAAGAAAGACAACTGAGCGTTCAAAGGAGAAGATGCAAGAGAACATCATATGGAAGAAAGTCATCTAAGCGTTCGAGCCAACTGATCAGAGTCACATACAAGAAAGACAATTGAGTGTTCAAGATGGAACATCAGTTGTAGGACTCAATCAGTAAGATCAACAATCATGAAGTTCAAGACAGCTGAGGTTCAACTGTTCCTATTGAGACAGAACATCAGCTGAAGACAAATCAGATGAAGATCAAACTTCTCAACCGACCATCTAATGTTGAAAGACTAATGTTGAGATTTGAAATTCAAACAAGGAAGTCACGTGAAGGTTTGACTCTCTGTCATTACCTCATTTGGCCCAACACAAGGCTGTCTCAGATGGAAAGCAGAAGCACTCAGTTGCCAAATCCAGAAAGTCTGCAGAGATGAGAGACAAACCATCGCTTTCACAGAACAGAGATCAATGGCTCATCCAACGACTAGTTGATTCTCTCCGCCTATAAATAGAGGCATTCATTCACTCACCAAGACGGACAACACACAAGACAGAGAAGTGCGAGAAGCAAGAGAAAAGAGATAGACAAGCGAACATCAGAGTTCATATCGCAAACGAGCTAAACTGTATTCAATCTCTAAGAACATCACTAGTTGAGAGTTCTAGAGTGTTAGATTCTGTCTTGGTGTTTTTGATCCAACCTTGAGAACATCACTAGTTGAGAGTTCGTAGAGTGTTAGATCCTAGCTCACTTCTTGTTCGAGCTAATAGTTGGAAATCCCACCCTCACACACACCTTTAAAAAGGTTTTAGGACCCTACTCTTCCCGGAATTGAGTAGATAGGTTGATAAGTACCCGTAAACTTATCTTAACGGTTGCAAAGCCCGCTAAGCTTTGTGGTTTGTCCAGAAGAACTAAGACTGAGTTGTGTGGACTCACAACTCCCCGTGGACGTAGGAGTTCTCTCCGAACCACGTAAATCCTTGTGTGTTGTGTTTATTATTCAGTTATTTATTGCATATTCAACTGACCAACTAACCAGCATACAAACTGCATCTTTCCATATCAACTGACTTAGTTATTGACCAACCTAGCATATCTGAGCGTGAGTTATTTATACGAGTTTTTATCTACCACATTCCGCACAGCACCACTCTTCCAACTGAGTTTGCTTACTCGGTTGTGAATTCAGCTGAGTCTTTTTACTCGGTTGAGATATTTTTGAGAGTTATTTTAAAAAGTTATATCTGGTGTATTCCCCCCCCCCCATACACCAGAACTCGTATCGGGACCCTCAACATCTATCTTCATCTCACATTCCTCACACGCGTACCCCATTCCGTTTGTGTGGAGATCGTAGAGGTTGCAACACCAATGCGAGATAGCATCCCTACCCTTTGCTTTGTAGAGTGTGAAGTTATGATTTTTATTGGGTATTGTTTGGCAGTTCCCATATAGTTGAACAAGGTCAAGAGAAGATGAATAGTGTTAAATATTTGGTAACATTGAGCAAATGGAGTGGATGAAATAGTTGCAAGCAGAAGTAGGGCAATGGTAGTATGGAGAAGAAGAACAACAACAAGATATGGGTGTTACACACACATCACATATCTTCATCAATTGATCTTCATCTTCATCACTATTTGCTTCTTCTGAAATCAAACTCAAAGGGTGATCATGATATTTTGATAGAAATAAATTACTAGTAGGGGTAGGGATGTTGTCAAGACCTTTTTGTCTCGTGACAAAAGGTGTGATTAACTTGTTGAACACGTTATTCGCATCTAGAGGGAAATGGATCACACCATCCTTTTCATCTTCATTTCTGCAATAAAAATATAATAAATAAGAGAGAAGGGTGATTCTAGCCATTTTGTGACATTAAAGATAAAATATACTACTAGGATAATAAATAATCATGCATAATTATATGTTTGGTTAGTATGATGGAGCCCGATGGATAACTAGACCACTATCTAACTAAACGTATGATAAATAATCATAATACCATAATCATATCCTATTTATCAATCTTATTTATCCTATTCTTGAAACCAAACATCCCCTTTTATGTTAATGTACTAATATACCCTTAACGAAATTCACGCATTAGATTAGAATTTTTGTAAATCCAAATCTCACATGCTAATTCACTAACCTTTTCCATAACCTTTGTGAATCTACTTAATTTAATTTGTAATAAAAAATTGGGTAAATCATGAAACCATATAGATTGAAATAAGATGGAGGGATAGAAAGGTAGAAGTGGCCAATATTTATTTTTTATCGTATTTACTATAATGTATGTTAAAGTAGTAAGAATAGCTTTACCCCAATTAATAATCATGCTAACCACATACAAAGCAATAAACACAATTAACATGGTACAAGTTCAGACAATATCATGATCAAGATAAGTAAAGCAAAGAAAATGATGTGACTAGTGAAGTAGTATCTTACGTGTCAATAGAGTTTGATGTTGTGGTGGATTGATCATAACAATTGATATGGACAAAATATTTGCAGTCACCACAAAAATACACCCAACATGTCCTATCCAAAAGCTTATCACACACCCCACACGAGTAAGTATATTTGCGATGCTCTTTTGGAAAAGAGAAGGCCATCGAAAGGTGGTGGTGGTGGTGGCGGCACTCACGGCAGAGGGGCAACTCCACGCAATGCCTATGAATCCAAAACTCACACGTGCTGCATATATACGTCATGTCCACATCTCGAACACCGCAACCATCACACCTAAATGCAAATGCGGGCTTCCTCATTTGGGTTAGAGGGTGGTCAGGGTGACTTGGGTGTTGCAACTCCTTTCTCTCCTCTAATAACATGTCGAAGCATATCTCTTCGCATGTTATGTCAACGTTAAAACCACAACTAGAACAATGATAGCCAAGCATATTATCAAGATTGCTAAGACAAAGATCACACATGCGATCCTCTTCCGTGTGGAAGTCGAATAGGTGCAACGGATGGTTGGGGTGTTTGGGATGTTGAATTTCACTAGGCAATTCTCCACACTTCTTGTGGAGGATAATGCTAGAGCTACAATTATTATTTTCTATGCAAACATATGCCCTCTCCAAATTAGCTACAACATTACCACAACCATAACAATCTACTCCTTCCTCCTTATCACTTACATTCTCTTTTAGAATCAAAGGATGGTTGTGGTAGAAAGGCCTAATAACACTCGACTCCATACCTTAATCTCTCTCTCTCTAAATATATATGTATACGAAACTACACACCAAAAATTGAATGAATGAGATATCGATGCATGCCATGTCATACCATGAAGTATAAATGGATCAAGAAACTACACAAATTAAGATGCATGTAAGTATCAATTGAGCCCAATTGCTCATTAAAAGAAAGAATAGATCAGAAGAAAAGAGTTGTGATGATTGTGTTAAACACTTGAATTATGTGTGTGTATATACATATATACATATTTGACACACACATATAGATACACATGTGTACGTGAAAACAATTAAATTAATATACTAAGATTCACATTAAAGAAAAGAACAAATATATTAAAATAAAGGGGAATGCACCACTTTTGTAGCCCATAATTTTCTTAACTTTACTATATGCTTTGATCATGTGTAACCTAATCTCTCTCTCTCTATAAATATATATGCATAAATAGATCATAAAATTACACACCAAAGCTTGGATGAATGAGAAACTAGAGCACGCCATGCCATGATGTACAAATGGATCAAGAAATTACACAAATTAAGATATGTAAGTGTCAATTAATCAAGAGCCATTTATATGAGCAGCCCTTGCTCTTTAAGAGAAGAATCGATCAAATTGTGATGATTGAGAAAACACTTTCAATTATGTGTGTGTGTGTATATACATATATTTGACACACACATACACGTGTAGTAAAGAGAAACAATTAAATTAATATACCAAGATTCACAATAAAGCAAAGAACAAATTCATTAAAATAAAGGGAAAGCTCCACTTTTGTAGTCGATAATTAACTTAACTTTACTACATGCTTGATCACGTGTAACCATATTAAAGGAAATTGTTTTAAGACTTTGCATGTAATTTTAAGTAACGAATAAAAAGTCTCAAAAATAAAATAACGAATAAAAAATACAAATTACGTGAAACTGATATGAATGAGACTTCAATTATGGGCCTGCCCATACCTGGATTGGGTTGTGCTGGATACAATTCTAATCGCAATTGCAAAACTTTGCGTCCTTGAATCCAATTTCAATTTTTATTTTTCGTGAAAATCTACTATATTCAAAGGCATATAATATACTACTAATACTTCATGCATCTTTGAATATGTGTTTCAAACCGTCAAATTTTTATTATCTTGAAATAAATATCCCAAGCCGCCAAAATTTTTATTCCAAAATAGTGTCGTATTATTGATTTCTTTACAAAAATTGGGACAATTTGTATATTTACCATGTAACTCATGACAATATATTTACCTTTTCAGTTTCATATGCAACAATAAGGGGTAAATTAGTTCTTTTGCCTATTATGACAAGTTAACAGCTCGTTACACTTATTCATAACGAAGAAAGTACAAGTTTTAAGAGGAAAAAATAGCTTCTTAATTTCCAAGAAAATTTCACCTGTAAGAGAAAATTAAGGCTAAGAAGGGATCTCTTCTCTGCTATGAGATAGCCTCTTAAAAATAGCCTCTTAATATTCTCAAAAAAAAAAAAAAAAAAAATAGCCTCTTAATACTTTATTTATAACTTTCCTTAAAAAAATACTACTTTATTTATAACTAGTTGGAAACTTACAAGTAAATTTGGTCATTTAACTGAATAAGTAACGGAAAACAAGTTTTTATTAATTGTTAAATTTTTAATATTATTATTGTATTTCATATTTCTCATTTTAATAGGTTGAAGTTTAAAAACTGTAGTTTGAATCGCTAACGAATTGTAGTTAACGAATTGCAAATAAATGCAAACTTGAGTGATTATCAATTTACTACAACGCTTAGATATATTAAAATATTTCAATGTTAAATAATTTTATTCATGTTTAGGTATCTCAAATTTTAGTAATCAAAAAGAAAAATGTGATATCGAAATATTCTACTACTACTTATCTTCCTTAGTAAAAAATTAATGTGGAACTAAGTGTCCTTTCATTTCCTTAATAAAAATCCGCTTCACAATTTTCAAACTTTTAGTTTTGTCTGGTTTGCCATCCGACTCGATTTTCGGCGAAGTTCGAGCTGACATGGCATTCGTAAATCTGATGTGAACATAAGAAAAACATTAAAAATGGCCATTAAATTTCCAAACTCTTTAAATTGTCGCTTTTTGCACATCGGACAAAAATCTACCTCACAATTTTCAAACTTTTAGTTTTATCTAATTTTGCCACCCAACTCGATTTCCGGCGAAGTTCGAGCTGACATGACAAAATTTAAATTCCTCAATAACCACATCACCAAGGATTGGGACCTCCATGCCGCTGCCGTGCTCAACTAGGTCAAAGACTAGCTGCCATGGCTCCACTCGAACATGTCGGATCACTTCCTCATGCTCGGGCGGTTTTTTTTCATTAAATACGCCCATATCAGATTCACGGATGTCATGTCAGCTTGGAATTCGCCGGAAATCGAATCACGTGGCGAAATCAGACGAAACTAAAAGTTTAGAAATTGTGAGACAGAATTTTTTCTGGGTTGAACGCGTCAACTCAAAAAGTTTGAAAATTTACAGGTTATTAACCCTAATATAAATATAAAATTAATTAATTAATATTGTTTAAAGAACAAGAATATTAAATTTTACTAAATATGCATTAATTATAATGCAGTCATGATAAGAGGGTGGGAAGAAGAAATGTGACTAGGTGAGCGAGAGAAGAGAGAGAACAAATTGAAGCCCAACCATGATTCACAATTTTAATTTTTGAATTAGCATTCCTCTAAATGTCGACGATGATGGGTAGTATTTTTGGTGGTGCCACCATCCACATAGCCCAAGAGAACCAAACCAAACCAGCAACTCATATTTTCCGGTCACCTCCGTTCATGTCACAAAACCATCCCCAACACCAATCGATGTCGCCCCAACTCAATCCGTCAACTCACCAACCCATTTCACAGACATATCGCCTCCTCCGCCGATATTGTCTTCCCATAGCCATTTTCTGATTTCCTCGCCGTCAATACCTTTTCCCTTCGCGGCTACTCCATCGCATCCCTGCTCGTTTCCATATTCTCCTCCACCACCCACTACTTCAGCACTAGTTTCAACCAGCTTTCTAGTTCTGAAACTCAGAATTTCTCCCAACTTACACCAGATTCACACCCCCCAAACAGCACCACCTCCTCTAATGCTCCACCCGCTTCCGCCGCCGCCGCCGCCGCCAATACCACCACCACCACCCACAGACCCACCACCAGATTTACCTCCTCGCCGCTGCCACCATCACTACCCTCTTCACCTCCACCCACGAAGTTATTACCAGATTTACCTCATCCAACCACGAGCCACCACCAAACATACCGCCTTCGCAGCCACCTTCACCGCCTCAGCGATATTTCAAGCCTCAGTTCTTTACTCCACCAAGGATCTATCGTCGTATTGTTCGATTCATTATAAAAAATAAATAGACACATAATTTCCTTCCACCATCGATTGTTCAAGCTCTGACATCACCCATTCGCAAAATTCCCTTGTTTCGTGTTTACATCGGCAGTGGTGATTTTCTGGGCCGCTTCATTTTTGTTCCGATGTGGAAAAGAGAAGTTGAGGATGGAAGGAAAGAGAGAGAAATGAAAAGAAAAGTTGAAGAGGAAAGGTATATGAGCGATACCGGCATAAAAATTAGGATATCAGAATGTGGAAAATCAGTATATTATCAGGGTATCAAGTATATCCAAAATGATATTCATATACTCCTTCTATCCCGTTCAAGATGGCTACCTTTCCTTTTTGGGTGTCCCGTTCAACATGGCTGGTTTCCTTTTTTAGCAAAAAATAAGAAATCACTTTATTCACTTTATATCACTTCAGCACCACTTTATATCACTTCAACACCACTTTATATCACTTTATGTCACTTCAGCACCACTTTATTTCACTTTATCAATTCAGCCATCTTGAACGGGACGGAGAGAGTATGATATACCGAATACCTGATATAGATATGGGCTATTTTGATACTCATATCTGATATCCATATACCCCTACCAAATGGGCCCTAAAACACTAATCCATTTTTGAGTTCAGATCTTTTGTGTAGTGTAGTGATTCATGAGATATTATGATGATGATCATGATGATGGTCCTACGTAAATACGTCGTGTAATAATTATCTAACAATGTAGATATGAATATTTGGGCTTATATATTGTAGACCAAAAAGCATTTTGATTTATTATTTGTAAGTAAAAATATTTGGGCTTATATTGCAGTACTCCATAAAGCATTAGGAAGGCCTATTTAACATGTATGGGCTTTTATTGTCGACTAAAAAGCATTTGGGGTTATTTAGTAGACTATAAAAACATTCGGACTTTGAGCCAGTTAATTGCAAATAGTAGAATACTTTTCATAATTTTTGTCGCCACAATAAAAATAGAGAATTAGTTAAAAATAATCTCTCTTGAAAAGAAAAGTACAATTATTGCTATTTTTTTTAAAACGATCAAATATGATCACGCATACGCGACCTGCATACACGATCAACATACACGATCATGTATATTGGTCGTGTATGCTAGTCGTGTATGCAGGTCGTGTATGCTAGTCGTGTGTGCATTGTTTTGTATATTGCTATGGTCATATATGTTAGTTGTGTATGCATGGTCAGCATACACGACCAGTTTAGGTCATGTATGCTGGTCGTGTATGCTAGTTGTGTATGCATGACCATATTTGATTTTTTTTTAAAAATGGTTATATTTGCACTTTTCTTTTCAGAAGTGGCTATATTTGCACTTAATTACCCCATAAAAACATCTATATGGTCATCTTTAACAAAATATATTTCTTGTATAAAGAAGACTTAGATTTATTACATGGACAATTAATGATGGTTCCTTCCCACGTTGCTTAATGAAACCGTAACTGAACTACTATTAATAATAGTACGACCAACATTACAAAATACATATCACAAAATTAAGCAACAAATTAGAAATACACGAGAATTTTTTACCAAGTTTATTACGATGTGTAGCTATGTTTGTTTGGGGGCGATGCTTGCACTATATTTCCGAATATAAATTATAATGAATGAACACCTATTATCCTAATTAACTCCTAACCGTAGTGTGTAACTAGAAAAACACATGGTCCGAAAAACGGGTACGACAACCCAAAAAATTTGCGGAATGGTGCAATATTATCACTTACTACCTTTGAGTTCAAAGATACTAAAATTTGTACCACTGCTAGCTGGCTATTCCTAAAGAAGACACAAATTGTATTTCCAAAACATAAAATAAAAAATATAGTGACTTGTAACTCAAGATAGTAACCAAACAAATAACGAAGGAATATTACTAAAAGATATGAATAGTGAATTTAGTCTGTGTTGATGAATAACAGTTTCGAAGACGTCACTTACTCAGTCTTCGGACCTTTTCGATCTGGCTAAGGGTTAAATTAAGGTCAAAATCATCTTCTTCTTCTTCTTTACTATAATAAAAAAAACATAAAAGAAAATAGAGGCCGTTAAAAATTTACCGGAAACTTTAATTTACTTCTTATTGAAATGTTCAATGATTATTATAATATTTTCAGTCCGTCTCATGTTCACGTCACCTACATGTCGGCGTTGTTCAATATAAAGTGTGGTTAGTCAAATAATATCATACATCAAAATTAATCATTGTGATATAGCTATCTTTATTAAGAAAAAAATCGTCTATTTTAAGAAATAACTGTCACTGAAGGATTTGAGTACATAGTTGCATCCACTTGAAATAGCTCATTTAATTAAAAACCTCTCTCTACACTTGAATAGCTCATTTAGTTATAAATGATAAAAATACTAATACTAATTTATTCCAGTTTATTATACGTGTAAGAGTCTAACTGCCCTTTCAAAAAAAATAAAGTTTATAATTGTCTTAATCTCGAGAAAATAAACTTAATTATACGATGTTAATTATCATGGTGGTCCACTAAGAGCCACGAAGGTGCACAAATTATTTTTTTCAGTTAAAATATAATCAAAACCTATGACTTTTATCTCTTCAACAAAATCTTTACACTCAAACATGCATATAATATTATTTATAAATTAACAATTACATCAGTTATATTAATTTATTTTTTGATTATATCTTATATATATCGCTCAAAAACCCTAAACCTATCTGACATTATTTCTTATTAGCTGCGCCCATTATTTATTTTTTCTTCATTAATTCTTCATCATTCTTGAATTTTATTATATACACTCGCATTTTTTATTTTCCAATAATGGAAGAAGCCAAGAAAATGATCCTTTTCGAAAAATACGAAATGGGAAGGCTGCTCGGCCGAGGAGCCTTCGCCAAAGTCTACCTAGGCCGCCGTCTCGCGACAGCGACGGCGGCCGAGGAGCCCGTGGCGGTGAAGGTGATCAAGAAAGTGGAAGCGATCAAGAGCGAGAAAACGATGGAGCAGATTACGCGGGAGATCGCCGTCATGCGCCGCGTCCGCCACCGCAACATCGTCGAGCTCAAGGAGGTGATGGCCACCAAAACCAAGATCTTCATCGTGATGGAATTCGCCTCCGGCGGCGAGCTCCTGGCCAAGGTGGCGAACCGCGGCCGCCTCGACGAGGCGGCCGCGCGCCGCTACTTCCAGCAGCTGATCGGCGCCGTCGACTTCTGCCACAGCCGCGGCGTCTTCCACCGCGACATCAAGCCGGAGAACCTCCTCCTCGACGGCAACGGCGACCTCAAAATCTCCGACTTCGGGCTGTCGGCGCTCTACGACGAGCGCGGTGCCGACGGTCTCCTCCACACCCGGTGCGGGACGCCGGCGTACACCGCGCCGGAGGTGCTCCGGACTAAGGGCTACGATGGCGCCAAGGCCGATATATGGTCGTGCGGCGTCGTTTTGTACGTTCTACTCGCCGGATTCCTCCCCTTCGACGACCGGAATCTCGCCCTCATGTTCCGGAAGGCGACGAGATCACAATATTCATTTCCTTCGTGGTTTTCAACCGAAACGAAGCGTTTCGTGTCCAAATTATTGGATCCGAATCCGGGTAAACGGATCTCGGTTCCGGGTATAATGCGGGATGCATGGTTTAGAACCGGTTTAACAAACCCTAGTTCAATCTCCATGCATGACTTTTCAATGTTTGATGAAAATGAAAGTTTCAAGGATGAAAGAATCAAGAAATCTCCCTCTTCTCCGGCATTACTAAATGCATTTCAGTTAATTTCGTCGATATCGACCGGCCGGTTCGACCTTTCCGATAAGCTGGCCACGAGTCATAGCAAAGGGGACTTCACTTTCACATCTAGGCGTTCGGCTAAGGTGACTTTAGGGAAAATTGAAATGGTTGGGAAGAAATTAGGGTTTAGGGTTGCGAGGATGAAGGACTTCAAGTTGAGGTTGTTGGGGGCGGCGGAGGGCCGGAAAGGGCGGCTCTCGGTCACAGCCGAGGTGTTCAAGGTGGCGTCGGAGGTGACGGTTGTCGAGTTTTCGAAAGTTTCCGGTGATACATTGGAGTGTATTAGGTTTCGGGAAGAGGATATTAGGCCAGGATTGAAGGATATAGTTTGGACATGGCAAGGGGATAGTACTTTCAAGTGTTGAGATTAATGGTTAATAATTGACCTAATTAAGTTATACTCCCTCTCTCCACTAAAAAATCTTTTTAATTTTTTTCTTGGACCATCCACGATAAATTATTTCTCCAACCTTACCCTTTTTTTATCAACTTATTTATGTAAAATACCATATATGGCCCCACTACTATCTGAATTAAATTATATTACTATTCTCAATATAGGATCCTTAATTTCTATACTCACAATACACTCAATCACCTTTTCTCCACCCACAATATACCCAACCGCCTTTTTATTATAATACTCGTGTCACTCCCTCCGTCAAAGTTTTTCGTGGACGGAGGGATTATTATATTTTGATTCTTAGTATATGTTTTTATTAATATCCTAGTATATTGGCTTGTTAAAGCACCCATTTGTGTTCGTCGTCGACTTGGTAAAGGTTCTAGCTTCTACATATAGGTTGGAGTACATATAGTGCCTCTTCCTAATAAAGCCATTTGAGGAAGGAAATGGCCCGATCTATTAAAATATGGTATCAAAGCAGACACAAGTTCGTTGAATACTTGTTTGATCCACATGTAGAAATCCGATGATTGTTCCAGCTTACACGTAAAAGGGCGTGTTTGTTAAAGTACAATAATTTATTGTCCCACATATCGACTTTGTAAAGATCATAGCTTCTACATATAGGTTTGATGATCTCCCTCCCTTATGAGGGCCTCTTAAGGGAGGAATCCACCCCATTTTAATAAGGGTACATGAGATCTTAGAATTATTTTTATTAATTAGTTCGAGATACAAGCTATAATTTTATTAGTTTGTATTTGATTTCTATTGATTTATGTACATAAAGCTTGCTATATATATACCTGCATTATATTGCCATCTCAAATTAATATATATGTTTACTTCTTTTTTTTTTATCATTTATATTACTTTTTCTTCTAATTTTTCGATCTCTACAAGTGTTAGTTCTTTACCTGATATATAATTAACATCCTCCTACTAATCTCAACATGCAAAGGTGATTGATTAATTCCATGTTTCAGTCCCTGTCTTTGTGTTAAAAATATATACTCCCTCCGTTCATGATAAATAGACCCATTTGGGATCTGGCACAGAGACTAAGAAAACTGAAAAAGTAGGTGGGAGAAGGAATAAAGGTGTAATTGGAGGGTGGTTTTAAACAAGGCTTTTACTTTTCTTAATTGTTGATTAGCAAAAACTGCACCATTTTTTTATTTTATTCATTAAAGGGTAGTTGTTGTGTTGGGTTATTAATTTTCGTTGCAATTAACCTATTGTTTTTTTCCCTTTTGTGTGTGCATTTTTTTCGTTATTTTTGTTAATGCATTGTAAATGTATAACAGTGAATAAAAAAATTTTAAGCCAAACTCACACGTTGGAACATAGAATCTGAAGTTTCACACACAATGCAGTGAACTCGGTTTTGGAGGCAACACAAATGAAAAAAAAAAAATTGGAGACAAACTTCAAAAAGAGAGGGAAACAACAATTTTATTTCAATAACCAAAGCCTTAAAGTACAAGTGATGTGATCAAAAGTTGTGGTGGGAAATTCAAACATCACCTAATCCACTAAAAACGTCAATAAAATGAGAGTTAAATGCAGAATCTGTTCATTACAACCACCATCATTAACTATACTAAGAGTATGCAGTAATGGCAATAGGAAGGCAAGACTTAACAGAAGCACAACAAAATACAGTAGCACAGTTTCTCCTCCAACGCAGCAGTAATGGGAAGCTGAAATATGGAGCAAAGAAGGAGGCTGCAGAATTCTTTCAATACAGTTTAAGTACCATTTGGAGGATCTGGAAGAAAGCAGCAGCTCAGCAACAACAAGGAATTTTTGTGCATTTAACATCAAAGAAAATGGGGTCAGTCCACAAAGATAAAAAACAGATTGATGAGCAGAAAGTGAAGAACCTCTCAATTCTACAAAGATCATCATTGAGGATCATGGCAGGTAACCTTGGTGTGAGTAAGAGTTTAGTTCATCACTGGGTGAAACAGTAGAAGCTAAAGCCACATACCAATGCTGTTAAACCCTTTCTTACCCCTGAAAATAAGTTGTGCCGACTGAGTTGGAGCCTCGGTCAACTTGGTTCAATAGTAGAGAGTGGAAAAATTAAATTTTAGGCCATGTACAATACCATTCATGTAGATGAAAAATGATTTTATCTTACCAAAACAAAGGGTAGGTACTACCTTCTGCCCTCAGAGACTGAGCCATATAGAACAAGTAAATCAAAGAGGTTCATCCCCAAAATCATGTTCAACTGTGCAGTTTCAAGACCAATTATTGATAAGGAGAGCACAATCATCTTTAATGGAAAGTTTGATATCTTTCCCTTCATTGAAGAACAGCCAGCTCTAAGAAATTCCAAAAACAGAATTAAGGGCACAATGGAAATTCATCCAATTCCAGCAATCACCAAAGAAGTGCATAAAAGTTCTTTAATCAACCAGGTCAGATTGCATTCATTACCACAAAGTCATCAGAATTTACATGGTAAATTCATCATTTGAAGCATTTTATATCCATTAACATACAGATGATACCAGTCATCAAAGCCAAGTGGTCAGATTGTTTGTCAAAGCACATATTCATACAGCAAGATAATGCAAAACCTCATATCCAAGACAGTGACCCTGATTTTCAAGCAGTTGCAAGATCAGATGGATTCCACATCCAACCGATCTGCCAACCTGCTAATTCACCAGATACCAATGTGAATGATCTTGGCTTTTTTAGAGCCATTCAAACTCTCAAAGATCAGAAACCAGCTAATGGTGTGAAGGACCTACTAGACAATGTGAAAGAGGCATTTGAAGAATACTCACCAATTAAACTGAACAATGTTTTTCTAACATTGCAAGGCTGCTATGAGAAAATAATGAAAGTGAGATGGGACAACAACTACAAGATTCCACATATGGGAAAGGAGAGGCTGCTTAGGCTAGGACAACTTCCAGAGTGCCTTGAAGTTGATGAACAGCTGGTGAGAGACAGCTTTGAGTTCTTGAATATGCATGGAAGTGAAGAAGATAGGTTCTGTAATCTGGACAGTCTCCAAGGACAACTGGAACAGGTTGGTTTAGAAGATTAGTGGGAGGCTTGCTAGCAGTTTAGTTGATAGTTTACAGGGAGAGACAATGTAAGGGAAGTTTTTGAGTTGTTTGGAATGTAAACTTATTGTTTTTGAACAAGAAAGATGACTGTTTGTATCAGCAAGATCATTTTGCATCATTTACTACTGTTTTTACACTTACAACAACTATAAGGTGCCTCCTAAACTAGGGAATAAATCACCTAGTGGTGGCATCCTTTAGACTGTATGAAGTGCATGTACACAAACCTTTAGACTGCATGAACTGATACAGAATGATGCTACTCTTGATCTATGTCTCAGCAAGATCAATTTGCATCATTGACAAATAGCATCATTCTGTATCAGTTTCACACTCAAGGCAGCAACACATAGATCAAGAGTAGCATCATTCTGTATCAGTTTCACACTCAAAGCAGGAAGACATAGATCAAGAGTAGCATCATTCTCTATCAGTTTCACACTCAAGGCACCAACACATAGATGAAGAGTAGCATCATTCTGTAATCATTTTTTAATTAAAGTCAGCAATACCCAGATTAATAGTAGCATATAAGGCAGCAATTACACATATCACATTATGACATCACATATAAGGCATCACCAGCCTACAAATCCACACGCATCAGGCATCACCAGCCAATATACCCACACGAATCAGGCATCCATAAGCCAAAAATAAGAACATAATAACCTGATTATATGAGCCTTAGAACGATAGGGACGAAGATCTCTAGGGTCTGCAAATACCGAACTCGTTCTTTTTCGCTCTTGTAATCATTTGGAATAAAAAGCGGCATCTCCGAATCGAAGGTTGGATGGATCTGCTCTTCGGTGAAGGCAGTTTCTTGGACCACGGTTTCAGATCCAACCAACGCGAATGCATCGCCGGTGAGAGTTGATTCACCAAGGCGAAGAATATCGCCGGTGAGAGGAATTCCGACACCACCTCATCCCAATCCTCCTGGGACTCAATTTTCTCCCACGAATAGGTGGGTAATGGGGACAAATGAGTTGCTACTGGGCACGATAGATCGTCCAAGGACCAAGGAATTTGGAGATTATCAACGGAAGGCAGTGGGAGGGGCGATTGAGAGTTCATCGAGTGAGAGTTTGAGAGAAGAGCGAGAAGAACTAGGGTTGCAGACGGTGATTTTTGGGGGGAAATGAGAAGAGAGATTTTGGGTTAGGGTTAGAGTAGTGCCGAATTAGGGGTGGGTTGGGTGAGATATTGGGTTGGATAATTAAGACAGTAATTAGTGGGTTGGGTAATTTATTTTTGGTGGGTCCATATTGGTAAAGGTAGTAAATAAGGAGTGGGTATGAGGGTATAAGTGTAAAAAATTAGAAGTAGGTCTATTCTTCGTGGACAATTTTTTTGTGGTAAGTGGGTCTATTTATTATGGACGGAGGGAGTATTTAATTCAGGTACAAGTTACATATAAGTCAATTACAATATAAGGTAGTGGTATATAAATTAGAAACACACTCTTAAGCATAAAGTATTAAGATTTAAGAAATATACTCCCTCTGTTCCGTTCATAATGCAACGTTTCTTTTCAGCACAGATATTAAGAAAAAAAATATTAAGAGTAAAGATGGTGATTAGTGTATTAATAAAGTGCTATAAAATATTTTTAAAGTAAATAAAGTGTTGTTGATGTGATATAAAATGATTTTAAAGTGAAGAAAGTATTATTGATGTGATATAAAGTGATTTTAAAGTGAATAAAGTAGATAAAGTGATTTTCTAATTATTTCCATAAAAGGACCGTTGCAAGATAAATGAGACACCCCAAAAAGGAATATGTTGCATTATGAACGGGACAGAAGGAATATAACCTAAACTTTGAACCTTTAATCATGTCACGTGTCATCTACTTATTAAATCAATAAAAAATATCAATAAACTGATAGAGCATCCGGTTTGCTCATATAGAATGAGAAAACAACACTACTTCGGTGGACTTTGAACCACAAAAACCTTTTGCTAAGAAGATATAGAAATTTTAGGCAAATAACCTTAATATTAATTAAAAATACCCAAAGATTAAAAATTTAGAAAATTCTAAAAAAATTGCACATCGCATCTCGATCGATTTATACTGAAAGCATTGACCTTTGCAATTTTTTACGCCGTGAAAGTAAGTATCCTAATTTCAGTACGGTTTACCAAAAATACAGTACGGTATCAGGAGTGATGTAGCCAATTTATTTATTTATTTATTTGGGTGACTAAACATAAATTTGAATGACAAGTAAACTTCAAACATAATTCTTTGAGCAAATTATAAAATAAAATAAAAATTTAATAAATATTTAGTACTTATATAAAACTGTTTTAATTGTTACAACATTAAAAAATAAAAGGGAAAAATGCCATAAAAGACATAAACTTTCCTTCATTTTACAATTTAGACATGACTTTTCAAACTTTCCAATAAGACTTCATGTTTTGATTTTTTCATAATTGGGACTTAACTTTCTTTTTTGGTGATTGAGTATCTTACATGACAATTCTTTATCCACGTGTACATATCACATATGTTGCCACCTTTTTTTAAAATTTTCTATTAATTTTTTTATAATATTCTTTTATATTTTAAAACGGAATATTTGAGCTGCCTTTTTTTTACACTTTCTTTTTTTACGGGTATGCAAGAAATAATTTACGACATGATAATACTTTTCACACATTCAAACAAGTCGAGCTGCACGCAAATAATATTTGGTACAAAATAACAAGAACCTTTTCCATATTACAACCTAAACTTTCCATTGTGTTTAACTTAAGGATTGATTGTTGGAATTAACATCTTTCAAAAACATACAGTAGGAAAAAAAAGGTCTTATCATGGTAGTAATAATAGAGTCAAATCCATGAATAGGCTACAAAAAAGACTTCTTGATCACTGCAATAGACCTAAACAAAAAACGAAAACTAAGAAACTTCATTTAGCATCGACTTTCTTGCGTTTCTATCACATTTCCAGCACGACCTACATTAGAAGTTGTTGCTCCAACACCTCGTCCTCTCCAACCTCCACCTCCACCTCGGCCTCTAGACACACATCTGCTTCCTGAGGTACTAGCTGTTCTAGTTGCAAAATTGTATTGGTGAAATCAGATTTATTTGATTCTAGCACAAAAAATAGCAAAAATAATGTTGAATTGCCACGTAAGATGCTCAATCACCAGAAAAGAAAGCTAAGTTCTAATTGCAAAAAAATTAAAACATGATGTCTGTTATTGCAAAGTTTGAGAAGTCAAGTCTAAATTGGAAAATGGTGAAAAATTTATGCCTTTTTTTAACATTTTTTCCTTTTTAATAATACTTTGATCACTTCAAGATAATAAATAAATATATATATATATAAAACTCGACTAACAATAAGCAACAAGTTTTGAATTGAAGTGTTCTAGATTTTAAGAAGTATGTATATAAAAAAATATCACAAACATTTCAATACATCAAGATATTTTATTATTAAAAAAAAAGACATTAAATTATTGAATACAATATATACATGCATAAAAAGAAATCGGTATATGCTAGTATATGGATTATGATGCGAGTACTTCCTCCATCTCGTCCGCATTAACACGTTTATTTTCGGTACAACTACCAAGGAAAAAAGTTAGTACTCCTTCCGTTCACGAAATGATGCTCTATTTCATCGATTATTTGTGTTTACCAAATGATGTCATGTTTCATTATTTTTACCAACATATCATCGTTACTTTATTAAAATCACTATCCCTTGTCATTGATAACCCCACCTCACATCCACTTTATGTTTACTACTTTTTATGTCATCCGAACAACTTTATTCCTACTTTTTTGTTAATACCATCTCTTTTTTGTTATTACCACTGTTTTTTTATTATTTTCTCCTACTTTCAAACTTTTACCCCACTCAAAACAATTTTATCAATTTTTTTAATCTCCGTGTCGGACACCAAATAGAGCATCATTTCGTGAACGGAGGGAGTAGAAAATATAGAGAATTAAAGTAATTGAAAGAATCCATCTCATCTAAAAGTTCGAACTGTTAGAGATATTTGGAATCAATTTATTAATATTAATATTCTCAATACTCTCCCTTACTTGTAGGCTCAATTCTCGACTATACCCTCAGGGGAGGAGGCCATCAAATACTTAATTTTAATTTGGGTCAATTCATTTATATTAATATTCCCCCAATAATAGTCCCCTTTACTTTTGAGCTCAATTCTCGACTATACCCTCAAGAGAGGAGAGGCCGATAAGTACTTAAGTTTAAGATACAAATTTTGAAATAGCCATAATGACCATTAAAATATAAATTTTGGCCTACCTTTTCAAAAATATAAATTTTGGCCATTTTTTCCATTTGGGACAAAAATTCCCTTAATGAAATGCGGAGCTGGTTGGGTCTGACTCGGGCGGGCGCGGGTTGGTTCGGACCGGGTATGAGGCATCTGGTACAAATTTAGTTTTATTAGTACCAACTCTTCTAGTACATCTGATACAAATTTAGCTTTATTAGTGTCAATTGTTCCAAATTTGGTACAATTGGAACAAATTATCAAATCAGTTCCGGATGTTTCAAGTTATGACATGGTATTTTTGGGACGAATATTGCAATTATTCCAAGTTATACTGTTCCTATTTTGCGGCTCCGCCTTCGGCTTCGATTTTACGGCTCCATCTTTGCTCTACTAATATAAGGATAATCGTCGGGCAATAATTTAGATTTCTTCGGTTCGCTCCGAGACCTTCGGTTCCCCTCACTCGAGTCTTGACCAAAAAAGAAGGGGCAAACAAAAAAACGAATAGGCAAACAAAAAATTGGAAATTAAAAAAATAGAAATAAAAAGAAAAAAATCTGTAAAATGAAAAAAGAAAAGAAATCTGGAAAATAAAAAAAACAAAGAAAAAGAAAAAGAAATCTGGAAAATAAGAAGAAAAAGCAGGGAAAAAGAAAAAGAAAAACTGGAAAATAAAAGAAAAACAGAAAAAAAGAAAAGAAAAAAAACTTGGCCAAAATTCAAAAATGACCATAATTTATATTTATGAAATAAAACGGGTCAAGGAGTGATGAATCAAACATAGAAGAGGAAAAAGGGTATTTAGGTCCTAAATTCAAAAAAAAATGGTCATAATTTATATTTATGAAGAGAGTGAGTCAAAATTTATATTTTAATGTTCATTATGACTATATCACATGATATTCTCTAAATTTTAATTTGGATGAAAGTTGCTTTCAGCGAGATTTGAACTCAGGACTTCGACGTCATTCTGAGGCTCTGATGCCATGAAAGAATTTATTTTGGATCTAAAAGTTTAAATTGTTAGAGAGATTTGATTCAATTCATATATTTTTTTTTTTTTTTTTTTTGCGCGACCAAACCATTTGGAATGGGACTGCTTAATAAGAAATACGTAAGTATTAGTTTAGGGTTTAGCAGGTGCAAATTTCACTAGATGTGCCCATCTAGCAAGGTGCAAACTTCACTAGATGTCTCTTTAACTTGGCTAATAAGGAAAAAGCCACACGTTAAGAAATAAATTCCTATTGACTCTGACCATTTCTTTTCTTTGTTTTTTTTTTCCCCTTTTTTGGACAACGACCTTGACGGAACATCTTCGTCGACATTTCAGATACGTAGAAAACAAGAATCTTCCTTGTAAAGTATTAGCAACATATAGCTTTTGCTCAATCAAACAATTTTCTAGAAATTTTGTACACACTATATAGTCAATCTCGAACTTTCTTTATCTTTTTGTAAAAGAATGATATGCTGTTTAGACATCGACAAATATACATAGATTAAGTACTCCCTCCGTTCACGAATCAAATCCATATTTATCCACATTTTTTATTCATGAATCAAATTTCTATTTACCTTTTTATACAATCATACCTTCATACTTTTTCTTTATTTACTATCCTTTGCCATTAGTAGTATCACCTCACAACAACTTTATTCCTACTTTTTGGTCATCACAACAACTTTATTCTCATTTTTTGGTCAATATCACCTCTTTTTTGTCATTATCACTGTTTTTTTGTCATTATCCTACTACCCCTACATTCTAACTTTTACCCCACTCAAAACAACTTTATCAACTTTCTTATTTTCCGTGTCGGAACCCAAATGGGGATATGATTCATGGACGGAGGGAGTATTAAAGAAACACCTTAAAATTGTACTCTCACCATTCTCCAATAAGTGTCCCGTTGTGGGATTTGCACAGAGATTACAAAATCTATTAAAGTTGTTTTTAGTGAGGTAAAAGTTAAAATATAGGAGTAGTTGGATAATGACAAAAAAATAGTGGGTTTGATAAAAAATGGTGGTATTGACCAAAAAGTAAGAATAAAGTTGTTGTGTTGAATAAAAAGTAGGAATAAAGTTGTTTTTAGTGGAGTAAAGGTGGGTCCCCTAATGATAAATAGTACTCCCTCTGTCCACAAAGAAAATGAATAGTTTTCCTTTTTTAGCTGTCCACAAAGAGAATGCATGGTCCATTTATGGAAACTATTTTCTCACTTACTACCCTTATAATGTGGGACCCTATCTCCACTAATATCTATTTTTTCTCCACTCTCTCACTTACTACCCTTATAATGTGAGACCCCATCTCCACTAACATCAGTATTTTTTTCTCCACTCACATTTTACTTTCCAGAATTTTCTTAAAACTCGTGCCGCCACAAAGTATGCATTCTCTTTGTGGACGGAGGGAGTAGTAATTTTAGGATGTAAAGAGGATGGTATGGTAAAAAAAATAGAATATGACATTTATTAGTGAATGAATTTTAAAGGAGAACTGGACATTTATTGGAGAATGGAAGGAGCATGTGAAATGATGACAACATCATATCGTATGTTTTCCGTTAATAGTAAATTGAAGTATGATGTGAAACCATATTAAAAATATCTTTGACGACATTTTGCAACTAGCTGCAGGAAAATTATTATATTTAATTAAGTGTTCAGATAACACCTCCTATAAAATAATAAAATAAAATAAACTAAAAATAAAATAAAAATAAACTAGATGTACGGTTTAGCGCACTATGCACAACCTAAGTGGATTAGGGAGCGAAGAGATTAAGGATAATTAGAATTTTCCCTAGAAAAAGAATAATTAGAATTTAATTTTCTATTAAATGTAATAATTTCTGATCAAAAATTTGTTAGATCCAAACTGAGAATTTTTGTAAATATAATTAAAATTATTAAGTCTCATTTGAATTAAGTTTCAATTATATTTAGTTTAAAATTAATTAGTTACTATTAAAAAGAAACTAAAGTGGCGGAGCTCATGTGTATTTGCATTAAAGTTTGGTCATTACATTTTCATTTATAGAATAAATTGATCAGTGTGTTTCATTTTCCTAAGATTCGGTCCTTTTTAATTTATTTGACAGTCAAGATTATATTTAGATTTTTATTTTTATTTAGTTTTATACTTGAGAAAATGGAAGCAATACATATAGATGGGTTAATTTCCAAATAAATCTTGACATTTTGTGAAATTTTGGTTTTAACCCTCATGCACCTTTTAAATCTGCCTACAAATACATCACCTTCCGTTTTTTTTTTTAATTTTTTCGAAGGCTAAATATTCCGGTCAAGTAAGACGAAGAAGTCATCTCTCCTCTATTACCCACCGACTAATAACTTTGGACTACCCAGAAACGGGAATGATATACAATGGAATCAAGAGGTAAAAGAAGGGGCAATAGAAGAGAAAAATAGGGCAATTTCTGCAAAAAAAATAGAGATGGAATCGTTAAACCCTCATATATTATAAGTCTTTATTTTTCATGAAACGAATGCGTTTAGTGTTTAATAGTACGTCATTTCATTAGTCGTAGCGATTTGCTATGTCAACATTTCCGGCGTCCAGCTTAGCATTAATTTTGGAAAAATATATTATCAAGGGAAAAATTAGACAAAAAGAAAAGAAATGTGAAGTATTTATACTTTTATAGGAAAATTTAAAAGATGAAGGTTAAAACCAAAATTTGACAAAAGATCGTGATTAATTAGCAATTAATCATGTATGGATCGAACCCGATATCTCTCTTTTATCAGAAGCAAGATCTATTATCATTGAAATGTCCCCATAAAGGAACAAATTTATAAGGTACGTGCCAATATTTACTTACAAATATATACAAGGACGTCCCAATTCTTCTGGTACTCTTTTAGTAGTAATTTAGTGATAAAATTCATGCAATTAATTTGAAGTCTTAACCATGCAATTCGTCTATAAATTAATATAGTAATATTTAGACAACGTCATAAGATTATTTCATTGTATTGAAATTAGTGCTTTGGAATGTTCTACATGATAGTATATAGTTATTGTAATTTGTGTGAATAGGATAGATTTCTACGATGGCAATTTCGGATGAAATTTCTGGAAATTTCTCGACAATTTCCCATATTAAAATCAAACCTTTCACGACTTGACTTGTTTAAGAATTCATCGAATTCAAAATTCATCTTTAAATATGTTTACGTGTTGTACTCCATCTAATCATTCATTCCTTCACATTTCCACAATTTTCGAAATGGAAAATAATTTGGAGGACTCAAACTTTAGTATTGACCTCAACTCTAACCCTGTGCAAAACCCTAATGAAGAAATTCCTCCGGTACGTACGCAATATTTTTAATATAAATTTCATTTATTTGAATCGAATACTTTGCGATTCTCTTTTTCTTTTTCTTTTTAATACTAGAAGTTGGAATTTGGAGAAACTATTAGTGGTATCAGAGAAATGATCAAAATTGTTTTTTTTTAAAAACGATCATAATGTCAGTCAGTATGTGTATATGTTTTAGTCGGAATAATGCTTGTAAAAGGCGGTAGGCGAGGCGAGGAGAGGACGATGAATGCTTCGATTTATTTCTCTTCGCTAATCAAATCCGATATCGTTCAAATTTTATTTATGTGATGTTGTTTTTATTATGTTCTTTTTTATTTTCAATTAAGTGTACACAACGAATTGAATTCGAGCCTTAATCGACTTAGCTTTGTTCAACTATATAGTTGATGCTCATCAAGAATATAATTAAGTTCTTCTTGTAAGTATGACTATATGTATGTGTTTTAGGATGAAAAGCCTATTGTTATTCTTAATAATCAATTTTTATTTACCAACTACGTATTTTATAATTAAAGAGGTTTCTTACTAGCTAAGATAATTCCAATTTTTATTGTTAATGAAGTTAAATCAGTCTATATTTAAATGATCGTCTCAACTCTCAAACTTATAAGAAACAAAACTGCATCAATATATATAGGAGTTTTTTTTTTTTTTGGCTAAAAGAGTATATATGTACACAAGTAAAAATGACAACCTTAAAATTAATTTTAACTCTTAATTGAAAATAATAAATTCTATTACATTGAATAAATTATAATTGTTAACTAAGAAATCTTAATAATATATTATTTAAAAACATTATTTATAGATTACTACATATTCAATTTACGCACGCTATTGTTGATAGGATAATTAACATCATCATTTAACGTACATTCACTAGTGAAAATGTGAAATAATAAAAAAAAATTGTGCAATCAAACTCGTAATTGAAGCTAATTATGTTGCAACTATACTCACACCAGTCACTAAATAGAAAAATAATTATGTGCGTGCAGGAAGATGAATTAATCCAAGAATTGAGTCGAGTGAAATCCGAGAACAAAAGGTTGATAGATTTGCTGACAATTGTGAGCAGAAAATTTTCTGAAATTAAGCAGATAATGCAGTTGGAGGAAGAGGAGCTGTCAAGATCAACAAGGAAGAGGAAGGCCGACGATCTCGACAACCAAAATATTTCGTCGTCTAACGTGATTAGGTCAAATATTTCGAGAGTTTATGTAAGAATTGATCCATCCGATGTTAGTCTGGTAAGCTTAATTTTCATCTCGTGTTTTATTTCATCAGTGCAAGTTGTCTTTCAATACTCTTGATGTTCTTTCCTTTTTTAAGTGTAAAAAAACAAAAAAGAAAATCGTTTTAATTTATTCTTCATTTACAAGATTATAATTTTTTTACTTTCTATTTCAATAATATATAAAACAAATTGAATTTATGGAATGGCTATAATTGATATTATAATTGTATTTATTGATTATTATTTATTTTAATTTTTAATTTATTAATTTTACTTAAAATATATTGAGCCAACTAAATCAAAATTCCGGTTCCGCCACTTTGTATATAGGTAGTGAAGGATGGATACAATTGGAGAAAATATGGACAAAAGGTGACGAGGAATAATCCGTCTCCTAGGGCTTATTACAAGTGCTCTTTTGCCCCATCTTGCCCCGCCAAGAAGAAGGTTCGTAGACGTACTAATAATATTTTCTCTGTCCATGATAAGATTGTCACTTTATTTTTAGCACGAATTTTAAATAAATGATGGGTGATAGTAGGTATTATTGTGAGTTGAGTAAAAGTGTAACTGTAAATGTAAGTGGAACAGTGAAGAATATAAGATTGAAAATATAATGTATTATGTGAACCCTACTACTAAAAATAAAAGTGACAATCATATCGTGGACAGACCGTAATGCAAAAGGCGGTAAACGGAAGGTATGGATATGAGAACAAACAATTCTATGTTATCTATGCGGGTGTTACTTTAACTGTAAATGAGGAATGAGGAAAGATATATAAGAAAATATTAAACTAAAAATTTCACCATTTTTTTTTATCACATGGATGTTCATCAGGGTGGAAAAGAAAATTTTATTATATGGTCACTTCACTTCCTCCTCATTTTTATGCGTTTTATCATATGGAAAAATATTATTGTACTTATCTCCTATATTAATTAATATTATCCATAATTGGAGTGAAAATGAAAGAAAAATGGATTATCTGCAAAAAGTTATTCATCATGCTGGGGAAATTAGTAGTTGTGGCAAACATGTGAAAAAAATGAAAGAATAAAACAAAATGGGGTATTATTTGTAGCCTACCTTTTCATAAAATAAACATATCTTATGGGGGCTTTTGGTTTGATGGATGGGATAAATAATGTTTGATAGGATAGTACAAGATGTAATTATTTAGATTATTAGTCTTGTAATGGATTGCTTGATTGTGGTGTAGAATAATTGAAGGATTATGTGAGTGTGTGTGTGCGCGCTACTCAGTGGCGTATCTAGGATTTTGAATTTGGAGGTGCGAAATGTTAAAATATCGGGGGCCAAATTTTTGAGGTGTTGTACTTCCCGTTTTTTAGACCTAGACATCTTTCCTAATATGACTAAGAGTAGAGCTTAATTAATTGCTATATTATTCAATTGTAAATACACTTCAAAATAAAAATGGAAAAAAAAATACATAATTAATACCGTAAGAATCAACACTAATTTGATGATACAAAATACTAGAGGATAAGTCGCGTCTCTTTGTTTCAACAAGTTTCATCGAAAGGAAATCAATATCGTGCAAATTTTGAAACTCATCAACTATTTTCACTTGAGTGATTGGAGAAAGGGTCTAATTATCTAGCACGGATTTTATCATTTTAACTAAATATGTGATTAAATGAATTATATTATTTATTACTCCTAATCAAACAAACCAAACGCCACATATATATATATATATAGATCACCGACTCATTAAAAGTTTCGGAACAAAATATAAATTTAAAAAATAATCCTCTCTAGTGCAGTTATATTATTCTCTATCTCATAGTTATATCCCATCATCCGTGTATACATAACTAATAATTTAATTATTTTAAATATATTTTAATATATTCAAAGAACATTTATTGGTCTATTAAATGTAGAGCATTTATATAAATCTCATTCTTTCTACTACTACTAATAATAATAATAATAATAAATAAATAAATAAATAAATAAGAGCTAGGCCTAATTTTAATACAATAGACTGAAGCCTTCTTATACCAAAGTTCTCATCTAATTTGTTAGAAATATCCTCTTGAATGATTTGTAGGTGCAAAGAAGTGTAGATGATCCAACTCTTTTAGTAGCCACATATGAAGGCCAACACCACCACCACCACCATTGCCACTCTGCTCCGCCAGATAATTCGGCAGGGTTGCCATCGGATTCGGGCGGAAGAGCTTCGTCTCCCGGACGGCCAGTCTCCGTCCAACATGCATGCACTACACCAACTAGTGATGATTGTAACAAAACTCAAAGTGCAATTGCAACAAGTGAGAGCAATGAGATTCGTCAGCAATTTTTTGTTGAAAAAATGGTTTCTTCTTTGACAAGAAATAGCGGTTTCACAACTGCGTTGGCTGCAGCCATAACAGGAAGAATATTGGACGAGGTTATAACGTTCGACTAATTCAAATTTTAGAGGTTTTTTGGCGTAGTATTGTAAATATATGTATATATGATTTTGGATTTCAAGATTAAAAACATTTGGCTATAGTTCTAATAGAGGATTATTAATAATGATTTATTTTGGGTGTGTTTCATGCGAATTTGACTTCTTTTAATAAAACTATGAGAATCTTTTCTACGTATAATATATATATAGGAATGAGATCTAGTGAAAATAGCCCTTAAAGTGAGAAATAGGAATAAATCTGGACTACACATCTCAAAAAAGGGCGGGCGCGTGTAGCTCACTCGCCAATTTTATTTTTTTTTCCTTAAAACTTGGTGCATTTAGATACACCGTGTGGTGCATCAAGATACACTGTGTAGTGCATCTGTTTACATATGGTGGTGCATGTCCGATTTTTCTTTTCAGTATTTTTTTTTAATATTATTTTTCTCGGCTCCGCTTTAAAGCATAATGCATTTCCTTACACCTAGTGGTGCATCTGATTACACTGTCCCGTGCATATCAGTACATGTAGTGGTGCATCTCATGAACCACAATATGGTAGATGCACCACACTTTACAATGAGATGCACCACAACGTGAAACTAGATGCACCATACGTTGACATGAGATGCACCAAGCTTTATGAAAAAATCAAACCTTAAATAAAAAAAAAAAGCTGGAAATTTTACATCCGGATGCACCGCCCTTCTTAGCGAGATGCAACAGATGAGTAGCTGAGATTGATTCTCATTTCTTAGGATAAGGGCCATTCGATCCTAATTATATATATATATATATATATATATATTAGTTCTTTTATTGAATTACGTTTTTGTTTAGAAACAGGAAAAGTTAAGTTTAATTGTTTTCAATTGTTTTTTAATTACAACAACGTATATATATTTAATTAAATAAATCACTACACCATCAAAATGTTGAACTTCTGCACCACATAAATGTGGGACCAATATTCCACCACTCAGAATGAAACTATTATTCCACCATATAAGAAGGAAAATCTACACCATACTTATATGGTATTGAACCCAAGACCTCTTTTTATTAAAAAAAGTTTTGAATGTCTCAACTTTGACATTTGACCTAGCCTTCATTGATGTTTCCAAATATTTTATGTAACTAGTAATGATTGTTTATTAATATATTAGTAGGTTCTGTAATACCCTTGTATTAAGTTTGGTAGATAGATTACTTTAGAAATTAGTTGTATGGTAAATAGTATGTTACTAAAAGAAAAATTTGTGAAATTGATCGCTACTACTTTTAAAAGAATATTAGGTTGTTAAAATTTCTAAAAGTCAGGTTATTTTCTCTTGATAGTATCGAACTATATTTGTTTTTAGCGTAATTAGAGTTAATATGTTGTAATGTTCTAATCTCCACTACAAATTATCATTATAGTTAATTAAAAATAGGGTGTTATATATGCTTTCTATAATTTACATTATAAACATATGCAATTTAAAAATGTATTTGTGATATCATGATATCTTGTTTGATATAATTTTTTTGTTGTTATATACTATTCACCTGCCCGCTTATAATGTTTCTCTTTCTTTTTTTTAACCGTCTCATTCTATTTATAATGTCCTATTGTCATAAATAGAAATATTTAGCATTTAAAATAATAAAACCTACCATTTTCATCATTTACACTTAACTCTTAATAATTGTACCAAAAAATAAAAGACATTACCAACTAAGACAAATGAAGTATGCATTATGTCATTATCCCCTTTGCAATAATTTAATATAGCCTTCAAATAAATGGAGAGGCCTTAGATGTGGAAGGTGAGAATGGGGTCTCGTCTTTAGTTTCTCCACACATTTTCGCCATCCATTTGTGGAATCCAACCCCTAATTTGTTGGCTCATTAGTGGCATCAACTTGAAAGCGGAAGATGTTGGCGAAAATCACAATTTTCAAGTACAGATGTGACATGATCGACTTATAAAGGCGTTTCATGAGGTTTAAATTTAAGATTTTTCAATCTCATGCACCCATACTAGGTCATCTCAAGCGGACATAAAAATTTAAATTTGCATCTCTTATTGCATTAATAATAGAACGTGGTATGAATAAGGATTCAAAGTTTAGCGTATATATAGAAAACAATAATTCTATTCGGATATATTATGTCTGGATATATACGTGCTAAAAATAGGAAAAAAATTGTCCGATTGCCTTCAAAATTTTTTCCTACTCAGACCCTCTTCTGAAATATCGATCTTATGCACATACGCTCCCAAATTTTACTCTTATCCATACCCAACTCCTAAACTTGTAAATTTAAATTGAGATGAAACTTTATAATTAAAATTTAAAAAGTGTATGTTTATTAATAACTAAATTGTCGAAACTATAAAATTAAATTATTAGTTAAAAAATTCCGTCATTCCTTCGTATGTCTGGACATAATATATCCAAATAACACTATCCTATAAAAAAAATATATCCCATATATTTTAAATTTATAATCACATTATATATCATTTTCTTATTAATGTAATAGTTGATGTAATATGGGAATGCAATAGAAATGTAATTGGGTCTGTTTAAAAATACCAAATACCGAAAAAATTAATTCTCAGTCACGAAACGAAAGGGATCATTCCTTAATGTGTGAACAAAAATAAAGGCTCTCCTGTTGGATCATTTATGAATCATGGCCCATCATTTAGGCAAAAGTCAAAAGAAGGTTTGTGAAGAAAAATAAAATAAAATTCTTCCACCACCTACAAAACACAAGCGCTATGTATCTAAAGAATTTAAAAGCAAGTTTTTTTAATTCAATGATTATTTCTCTCAATATCATTGAAATTTAACATGATGAGGAGAAATTCTAAAGAAGTGTGCAAGTGAATTTTGGCAATTTGTGTACTGAATTTGATATCTAAGTACCCATTTACTCTTCGAATAAATATTTCAAATAAGGTATAATAAGTTATAGCTGGTTTTGTGGGATGCTCATTGTTGGAAAATTTTTTAAGGTTTTTTATTTTTATCAAAATCTAAGTGGCCTCAACTGAGTAGATGTGACTTGAATCAGTCTTTAGCTAAATCTCACTGTTTGAGCATAAAGATTTTATTTTTTATAGGATCGAACTGAAGAAGGCAACTGGAGATCAAGGCAATTCAAAACAAGTCAGAAGACAAATCAGTCGACTCCGGAACTGAGCCATGCAACTACGTGTGCTTAGTAATGCCGAAGTCACCAGTCTAAGAAGTCAGAAGGAGAAGACTTAGAATACTGAGAAGAAAGAAGAATTTGAATTCGAAATTTAAATTTGCTCCTAAGTACAAGGCTGGAACTTGAATAGAAGTATTTAGCCTTTAAAAAATGATGAAACCTACTATTTTCTATAATTTACCTTTGACTCTTAATAACTGTGCCAAAAAAAGAAACATTATCAATAAATAAGATGGATGAAGTATGCATTATGTCATCATCTCCTTTGCAATAATTTAATAAGCCTTCAAATAAATGAAGAGAGGCCTCAGATTTGGAATGTGAGAATGGGGTCTCGTCTTTAGTTTCTCCACACATTTTCGCTATCCATTTGTGGAATTCAACCAGTAATTTGTTGGCTCATTAATGGCATCAACTTGAAAGCGGAAGATGGAGGCGAAAATTTATTACACCACTTTGCTTTTGGCAAAAATAAAAATACACACTCACCTTAAAGAAATGAATTTTACATTTGTGGAATATGAGATAAAGTTTGATGTGTTTGATTCCAATGTTTTATACGTGTAAAAAAATTAATATTTTGTTTGATATTAAGTATTAAATTCTCTGTAAAAGTAATAATTATGGTAATTTTGTGTTATATTTAGTTGCAGTATTATGTATATATACCACCAATTTAACAACAAAAATGAGTACAATTTATACGGAACCGAATTTTGTAAAGAATCGTATACTTTGTACCAAACAAGATATTAGAATGTCATATACATATTCAATCTATTCAGTTGTCAAGATAACATAATAGTTAGATATAAGGGTAAAATGCAAACATAGCAATTCTAAGACTTAAAATATTAATTATAGCAATTCTTTTTAAAACTATCAAATAATAGCAATTATAGACTTATTTACCCTTTTTTCCTTCTTCTATTTCAATTTTCGTTTTTTAAACTGAAAGTCGTGATCCCAAATATATTTGTGGGAAATTACATGAATAAATATGTGAAATCATATTATAATTTGTGTGGTTTCACATGAGAAATAATGTGAAATCACATTATAATAGTTTCACATGCAGAAAAATGGGAATTCACACGAAAAATAATGTGATTTCGCAATTACAATTTATTTGATTTCGTATCTAATTCGAATTCACTACAAAACATGAGAATTCACATGAAAAAAATGGACATTCACATGAAAAATAATAACAATTCACATAAAAAGTGGGGATTCACGTGAAAAATAATGAGAATTAACATAAAAAAATGGGGACACATGAAAAATAATGAGAATTCGAATAAAAGTAAAAAAGTCATAAATTACTATAATTAATAACTTTTAAAAATTATTGCTAGAATTAATATTTTTAACTTTAAAACTGCTAGAATCCTACAATAACTCTCAGACACAATATAGGATATGTAACGATTGAATCATGAATGAAAAAAAATTGTTTGGTTTGACAAACTACTTTTACACATCATGACTTTTTTTTATTATTTTACTAATTTACCCCTTGTGCACATTATAATCGTCATCTTCCACACCATCTCTCATTATCCCTCTCTACATCTCCATCTCCAAAAAGAGTGTAAAATACATGGCTACATAATTTCACAATCTTCAATTTAAAATAAAAAAGAAGAAAAAGACCACACCTATATTTCATCGTCTTCCATAACTTTCTCTTAATCAGAAACTTTAAAATTAATCTGTTAATCCTCCCTCTCTCTCCACAAAGAAACTTCTCCAAATTATCCAAAATTTCAAAATAATCCACATAAATTTTCTTTGTCAAACTTCACCAAATTTCCCCATTTCTCTGATTCACCCCACACCCATTCCAAATTATCCAAAATTTCAAAATAATCCACATAAATCATATGAGATCCTGTATTGCATCTCTCTCTCTCTCCCTCTCTTCCTCTTACGTAGTAAGATCCCGTAGTCACTACTTTCGATACGCACTGGGTAAACCATCCGTCTTTTATGCAGTAGCATGTAAACCACACAATGCAGGTAATTAAACCACATTTTCTAAGTACATGTGTGACAGACTCGACCTATAGAGACATTTTATGGAATTCAAACTTGAGACCTTTCAACCTTATACGTCCACTTTTACCACTAAGTCATCCCTAAAGGGATAAATAAATTTAAATTTACATCTCCTATTACATTAATAATAGAAAAAAGTATGATTAAAGGTTCAAGATTTAGAATATATATAAAGAATACATATATCTTAAACTCATAATCAGACCATGTGTAATTGCTGGTGCAATATGGGAAAATGCAATAAAAAATCTGATCGGGTCTGTTTAAAAATACCGAAAAAATTAATTCTCAGTGACGAAACGAAAGGGATCGATCTTTAATATAATGTGTGAACAAAAATAAATGCTCTTTTTTTTTTTTTTTTTTTTGAGAGAAAATAAATGCTCTTGTTGGATAATCATCACGAGTCATGTTCCATCATTTATGTGTTGAGAAATATTTCGAACTTTCGCTTTCAAGTTTTAACTTTATATATCAATCTTGAAACAGATGACGTGGACGCCATTAATGAAAAAGGTAGTAGGACTATATTATTTTAAAGTTGTATGCTGTCTCTCTTTTTCTTGACATATTTTCACCCTTTCCCTAATATGAACCTTGAGTCATCAAAGACTTTCTGCCCCTGAAATATAGTGAAATTACCTTTCCTATTCTTTCCCCCGACCCCTTTAGTAAGAAAGATGTTCACTTCTTAAAATATCATATATATGTAAGAGGAAATAGGAGAAAGGGTCAGATTTATCCCGACGGAAGGGAGAAGGGAGGGGATTCTCGAGCACGGAAAAGGATCCAATGAATTCGAAAGAATTGAACGAGTTACTTTTGAAAGTTTCATATATTCTTTTTAAAAAGTTTGTTCATTTACTAAGAATTAATACCACATCTTAGGTGGGTTCCTGCACTAAAAATATTCTTATCAATTAACATACTTTTTCATAAAACCTGCGTCACCCTCCCATATTATACTAACTCCGAATAGATAGAGTATGAAAAAAATAATTAATCAGACTAAATTTTGTAGAACATTGCCCATAGCACCACAATTTGTAATGGAATATGAAGTACGATTATAATAGTGACACACAAATTTTAAATAAGAAATTAAAGTATTTATATATAGAGGTTTAAGTCGAGCTAATTGCTTTTGGAAATTCTTTTGAGGAGAAATAATTTTTGTATCCCTATTAAATTATGGACTTTCTACTCGAGTGCTTAATGAATCTTTCATTCTCCTTTTTCATCCTTTAGTTATCTCTTTGTAAGGTCATCTTAGAAAAGGAACCCCAAATGTTGTAAAGTCGCGCCTTTTCCACTTGGCTTCTCATTTCTTCTTTACACATATATCATTGTTGTTCTTCATGTTTTATTTTTATTTTTTATTACCAAAAATGGACGTTATTTATGAGAATTGTTCCAACGTTTATGAAAAAAGTTTTATGTTTATAAAAAAGTTAAACATGCATAAATGAGACAAGAGCTCCTTTTTTGATGTCATACTTTGATTGAGAAAAAAATTGATAAACTTAATGGGTGTTTGATTGAGCTTAAAAACTCATCAAAATAACTTATAAGCTTCTAAATCCTTAACATTGAAAAATTTATAATTTATTTTAATGATCTTAAAAATTCAGGCAAATGCCAATCTTATTCAACTCATGTTATATATGAATGAAGTAATTTTTTTCTTTTCCTTTTCCTGAAATGATAATGTGCATTAATATATCATATACGTTTGTGCCTTTTCTTTTAGAGTCACTCCCCAAGGGGCCCCACATTTTTCCCCAAATGATGGCAATAAAAGTAAACCTCATCTTATTTTTGGACTTTAGTTATCTTGTTTATTTTTTTTCTGGTATTCAACACATGCACACAAAAAAAAAAAAAGAATTGCCACAAAAAAAAAAAAAAAAAAATCTGTGGTACTATGCTGCATCAGCATGGACCTAGAGTTCACATGATTGCTTCCGAAATAGACCATCATATTCTTCACTTCGATGATCGATCTTTCGCTTTCAAGTTTAAACTTTATCAACTTGACAAGAATTAATTGGGCGCCATTATTTGAAAATATCTTAGAGCATTAGAGCATTCACAAGGTGGATGATATAAAACTAGGGGGTGATGAGTATTTAATTGTATTTTTGGTGGGGTTTCAATGATTTATAGTCTTAGAGTGAAAATTCTACAATGGTGGAGTTTTTAACCTAGGGTGATCCAATTATTGATTATGATTTAATGTTATAGAATTAATTATCTAAATATAAAGAATTAAAACTGGAACAATTTAACTTGTTTTATTACTAGTGTATAACTAGTAAGTAGCCCGTCGAGACTCGACGAGAAATAATTTTATATTTTTATCTATATAAATATACTTTAAAAATAGTTTTTTTTGGTAAATAATATTTTATTTCACCAAAGTGATAATACAAACATCATGAAAATGATAAAATAACCAAACAACAAATCATACCATTATAACTTTGAAAATTTTTTTATTTCTCTATCAACATTTCCCCCTCACTCTCTGTCTAAAATTTCTCTCAAAATATTGAATATATAAAAATAATTTTTCATTTTATTTAGAGGTTGTTATGTTGTTTGAGTTAAATATCAATCAAACTTAGTAAATTAATATATATTTCATGTATCTAAACTTATAATTATGAATGAAAATAATAAGTAATACTTATATGTGTATTATTATGAATTAATAAGGTCAAAAATATCATAATAAAGGAAAATCGGAACGGAGCACCGAGGAGGGAGTATCGTTTATTTTCCTATTATTAATTGATGATAATCTAAATCTATAACAAGCATGAAAAAAATTAAACAATATTTTATTTTTATTATTCTAATAACAATAAATCAATTTTTTTAGAGTAATTCTAAACATAACCCTTATTTTATTTTCTGTAGCCACACAATTATAAAATAAAATAATAATTTAAATTTCCTATTTCACCCTTAGCCCCAATTACGCCAAATAACCATATTGTCTGCCTTAAACAGACAACTCTTCCTATATCCCTCCCCAGATGCTCTTCCACTGCCATTACAGCCGGTGAAGAAGAGCTTTTCCCTTGTCGGCAGAAATAAAATCCTGAGTTCCATCTAATTAAGACGAGCAAGGCAACATCGGCATCATCACTTACCTCGTCCAGAAACATAGATAAAGATTGTTATGTGTGCTACCAATTTAAGTTCACTAATTGTGAATTTGTGATGTACCAATTTAATGTAGTCACAAAAAAAATAAAGTGAACGCACAAAGAAATTTTTGTACTTTAAATTTTTTGTAGGAGGAAGCAGAAATTTATAGTAGTAATAAAAGTTTTTGGTCTGGCACAAAATAAGTATAGTTAATAAAGAAGAATTTCATATTTAACTAATAAGACTAGGAACATACATATTCATGTGCTAGCACTTTTTTTTTAGTAGTAACAAAAAAGAAAAATTAATATTGTTAGTAAGATATTTCGAGCTGTCACAAAAACACTAAATTGGTAAATCACAAAATTGCTAATGTGCTAGTTTCTAAATGATGTGTGGTCACTAAAATCATTACTATGCTGCAACACTTTAATAATAGTATTAACAAACTGTTTGAATCCATGTATATTTAGGATGAGCAAAATGACTTCCAAACTCCCCATAGAAATAAGGACTATGAATATGATGACCCTGATTTCTTGAATGAGTTGGAGAATTCAACACTTGAAATTACCCAACTGGAGAAGCCGAAGCAACAAGAAGAAAATAAAAGAAGGAAAGGAAAAGAGATTGCAGTTGAAAAGATGGAAGAATCTTAGCTAGCAACGAAGAAGCTACGTGGTGGTACAGAAGAATTGGAAGAAGATACACAAAGGCCAAGCATGATGGATTGGACGGTTGTTCGTCCTGGAAGAAGAGCAGCAGCTTTGTGCAGTCCTTTCCTGGAGAATGAAAAGCGTGGATGAGACTACTACAAGTTCAAAGATTCAAATGCCTTGTAAGGATTTTTTAAACTTATTAAGTTTCTAACTTTTATTATTAGCGTGTGTAGATTTGTTCTGAAAGATATTATTTTTAAAAATGTAGGAGAAATGTTGGACTTCCATACCCTGTTACACCTCGGTGGTTTCTTGCTTTAGAAGATGAGAAAGAAGAGATGAATACTGGACATATGTAAGCGTACTTATGCTGCTTGCACAACTTCCCACAGTATACAAAGATTAAGCCAAATGATGTGCGACTTGGTATCACGACACCATGCTTCCTTGTAAGTAGAATTTATGATAACTTTGATAATATAATTGTATATGGATTACTTACTGATTTCTGAATAATGTGAATTTTGTGATTGGTGGGTTATATGTTGATAGATATTCATGTACGAAGTATGGTAACATTACCATGGGCCAGACTACCTATCATAGTTTGACAAGGATGTTCCTGAAGGCATATCACTCTCCCGTTTGTATAAGCTTGGACAGTACGTGCACGGTATGATTCCTGGGTGGAAGGATAAACAAGAGTGGTGCTTTGATAGGGTAAATTTTTTAACAGTATATTGATTTTTGCATAATGACATGTGCATTTTTTTAGTTTTTTTTTTTTTTTACAAGATTGTTTGTAAATGCAGATGGTTATAGTTTACAATGAGATATATGACGGTGTGTTCTAGAGATTGAATTCACTACCAATAGCATAATCATTTATGATTTAAAGGCGCACAAGTATGACTCGTCAGATTTCACGGAATCAACAAACTACTTAGTGCGTTTGGCTCGGATGCTACCACAAGTGCTACTCTATAGTGGGTTCTACAATGCACGACTAGCATTGCCTCAAAAACCTCAATGGAGCATAAGTCATATTGACCGTGGGACAATAAAGCTTAAGAATAGTCGTTAATTCAAGACAAGAGCATATGCACTGAAGACAGTGGAGTCCATCCTTGAAAGATCATTCCCCAGTAACTTTCTTAAGAAAGATATACAGGATTACATGAAGGATGTGGCACGTTTCATTTTCAAATACAGCACAGACGGATCCGCAGTTCAAGCAATTGAAGATTAGTATACATGACAAACTTGTTATTTTGGTTGGGGAGAATCTGAACTCTAATTTATTTTGCTAAAATTTAGACTTGTTAAGTTTATACTCTATGCAAAATGGCTGATTTGGACAAGTATGAACTTATTTTGTTTGTGGAAAATGACCTATCAGGTGGCATGAATGAACTAATATTAATGTGTATATGTTTGCTGGTTAGTAATTCTCCAAGAAGTAACATTATTATTTGTGTGCATGAAATTTGCTTGTTACGAATGTGAAAGCACAAAAAGTTGTTTTGTTACTAAAATTATTTGTGCTTTCACAAAGATGAAGTTGTGACTTAGCAATGATGAAGTTGTGATTTAACAGGGAAGCAAAAATAAATTAAATTTACTAACAATTGCCCTAATGACAAAGAAACAAAATTGAAACTGTTGTAACAATTGAAAGCACATGATATACCAATTTAGTGTTTTCACAAAAATATTTACGTGCAAGCAAAAAAATTAAGTTTAGTAACAATTGCCTTAATGAGAAAGCTGAAAAATTCAAAATTTATAAATAAAAGTTTAGTGCTGTAACAATTGAAAATTTATGATCTAACAAATTAGTGTATAATCATAAAATTGATACCGTTACTATATTTGTGCTTCACCACAAACGCATGCTTAATGATTTTTAGGAAATGGTCATCTATATAGAGAATGTAGTCCAAAGAAATGAGTGTGAAGGAAAATAATATTTTGTGCAATCACAAAATAATATATTATTATGAGGTTTTTGTTATGCTATCACAAAAACAAAAGAGTAAAGAACATCATTTGAATTGAAAATAATGCGAAAGACCGAAAAAAGAAGTTGATATATTAAACAAAAAATCCAACACAATCCGTAGAAGTTATAAGTTGAAAATGTTGATAACAAAGATGATTTGCAAAACAAGAGGCACAGTAATTAAATTAGTTTTCCAAGTAAGGGCATTTGTTCTTGGTGTGATATATGTCACGACAAATGCTACAAGCACGTGGTTTACTTTTAGATGATGTTTTAGTGGACGACGATCCACACACCTTCAAAACTGCAGTTTACGTTGTACTATAGTGACCACTATGTTTGCACCGTGAACAAATTCGAGATGAAGACTTTGAAGACTCAGTTGAAGAGCGAATTCTCTTACTTTTCAGCCGACTAGCCTGTCGAGGATTACATGGAACTCGAACAACTTGAGCTTTCACATCTTCAGGTAAATCCCACTCATCCTTGTTTGGAACCGGATTTACATCTCCAGCATACATGTCCAAGTTCTTGGTTGTGAAGTAATGAGAAACATATGATATAAGCTGTTGTTTAGCAGTGCTGCAAAGCAAAAAATAAAAATAAAAAATCAAAAGCAGATACAAATAATTTAATAATAGAAGTAATAATAGATACCTGATTGCGGCAGATGCATGAGCACATGGGATCAAATTCAAATCAAACTCTCTACACAAACATGTATTTTGCACGAGATCGACCATGAAACTCTTTCCAGTTGTCTTAACAAAGAACCAAAACTCATTAATTGGTTCAACAACCATTGTGAAGCCTTACTCAATTAATTATCTTCTCCAACTCACCTACGATCCTTGGTGATAGTTCATGAGTCCGACGTAATGCATTCTGCCGCCTCTCGACAAACCATCCACAAACCATCCCTCAAACACATTCCAAAAGAGTACAAACCGGTAACGTTCTAGTCCAACGCAGTGTGGAATTGATATTTTCACAAGCATTTGATATCATGACACCATAACGTCTTACAGGACAAAAACTGTCAACCCACCTAACCGGATCAATCTCAGACAATCTGCTATACGTTGCCGGACAGATCTCTTGTATCACAGCCATAAGCTTGTGAAAATCATACTTACGAAAACATGTTGATGCCCTCTGAAATGCTTTAACAACATTGATACCATATTTCGCTAAATTTTTCTGAATATGAAAACAACAAAGACCATGCATGACACCGAGAAAGACAGTCTCGACAGCTTTGGCAATGCTAAGATGTTGATCACAACAAACATTAATTACACCTTTATATTTTTCTTTCAAATGAGTAGCATCTACACAAATTACAGGACGTCAGGAAGTAACAATTCCAGCAATGGAAGCACTAAGTGCCATAAAGGCATACTCAAACACATTATCATCATCAATTTGAAGTGAAACAACTGAACCAGGATTGCAAGTTTCAATCATATGGAGAAATCCAGGCAAAAGGGTAAAAGATTCATCAGAATCACCATATATCATTTGAATAGCCTTATTCCGGGCACCCCATGCTCAAGAATATGAAATCTAAAACAAAAACAAAAAAAAAATTGTTTAAAGAAACAAATATTATAAGAAAACATGGTAACCAAGAAATATTTGTTACTGCACAAAAAAAATATGGGGATAGGATAAAAAAGACCTTGTAAACGTACCTTAAAGCCAAATTCAGTTTGAAGATAATGAACCATTTCCTTTGGATGCAAAACAGCACCATGAACCATTAAACGTTGAGCAAAGAAAGCCCCAATTACACTAGAACACATCGTTCTATGCTTATGAACTCTCAAATCAATCTCACAAGTATGGGAGGTCTCAAAATGTGTGATTCTCCAAAACGAGTCAGAAGAAAGAGATTGTGAACGAATATGAAAGTGATAACGATAATGGAATTTACATAGCACATAATATCTCCTCTTACTAGAACGTTCAACCTTGAACTCACATTTATTTGTCAAGTGAGACCAATCGCGTACATCAAATTCTGCTTGTTTTCATAAGTAACACCTAAAGCAAGTTCATGAGTGCGGAAAATTTGTATTCAAAGTCACTCTCTATAGCCATGTCCGAAGAAGGAAAATTATTACTAAGAAAGTGACCCTGATTCTTGAAGGCTTCGTTACAAAACACAATGCCCTGTTGATACATACTACGGGGGGAGGGGGAACGGTGCGACATTGGAGGCACAAATTTAGTATTATTTAGAAGAGGATGAAAAAGAGGCTCAGGTTCTACATCATCGTAAAATGGATCGTAATCAAACTTTCAATCATCATCAAGACTGTTATTACTTGCACCATTATATGGGTCATATTCATCATCATCTTCATCTCCCGAGTTTTCATGATCACCAATGAATGACTCATCAATGGACGACTTATTCGGGTTGTTTTTTCCTACATTTGGAATGTTGCACTGATTGCAGGGGCTTATAGGTGACTGAACAACTACATAAAATTTTCTAACTCCATTATCTAAGGCAAACCTCAATTCAACATCATCACTTACATTAAAACGCACACTTCCAACATCGTTAATAGGAGAACAAACTATACAAGATACTAAATATATATGAACCGGAACCTTGGTATGAACTTATGTTAGAACAAATTTTATTTATAAAAACAGAAAACTTCATTTCATCATTGGGTAACAACAACAACAACTTATCTCCTCCTTGATATAAGTCATTCAACCAAATGCCGCCAAAATGCACAACAATAGATGTCACATTCATCTGCAAATAAAAAAAATGCTCTATGAAACAACAAATTTGAATCAAAAATTGACATTGAAAATATAAGGGGTAGTTAAAATTGACGACCCATACAAATTCATACAATAATTAGGCCGATGTTTTCGCACCTAAATGCATATACACCTAAGAAAAATGAGAGACAAAGAAAAGCTACGAAGACGAACTGGATATTGTTAATCTTATAAATTGTTGTCCTATGCATACCTTAAGTTTCAATGAGATGGAAGCTTGATATTTCAACAAGAAGAAGTTCTTTTTCCAGAAAATAGGATGAATTCTGAGTTACTATGTTATATGGAGCCCTAAAGATGAATAGTAGTGAAAGATGAACAGATAAATAACGGTGTCGCAGTATTTTCAAATTAGGGAAAAATGATGTGATAAATAATAGGGTGGAATCGATATTACAAAACGTATTGACGTTTTGAATTGGAAACTCATTCTTATTTTATTAAAAATCTGTATGTTCTGAAAATTATTTTGTGATGTCACTTTTTTTTCTTTTTCATAAGATAAATAAGAGAATATTATACTATTACTTACATATGTTGTGTTGTCACACGTTTCGTTTCGAGAATAACAAAAAAAAAATTTAAATGTAGTGCTGTCACAAATATAAAGTTGTAATTTAGTGTAGTAACAAATTTCGTTATGAGAAAGAAAAAAAATTAGTGATGTCACAAATATGAAGTTGTGAATTAGCAAATTAGTGCTTTCACAAAATTTTACCATTGATATCACAAGGAAATTTGTGTAGTAACAAATTTCTTTATGACAAAGCACAAAAAACTGAAAATGAAGCCTACTGTTAATGAAAAATTAAAAAATTCATACATAGGAGAAGATCATAAGCATTAAGTACATTAGCCTGGTATAGTAGTTAATACACTTTCATAAAAAAAAAAACACGTCTAAACGTACCCACCAGTAAATTACTAAAAGTTGTAAAAATTTAAACAACAACAATAATAAGAGTAATTATCAAAGCACCAAGGGCATAGTCCTTCCACCGCATCTTCTTTTTCAAACCATATATTTCCCCTCTCATTGAAAAATCGTTCAGAATGAGCTGAGTATTAGATTCATCAAGTTCATTGTATGCAGTACGGAGTTGATTACAATCAACCTCAACAGTATGAAGTTTCTGTTGAAGATCGTCCCTCTCCTTTCGATATTGAGCAGCAATGGTAAATGCAATGGTTTCAGATAAAACCATCTTCCTATAAGCATCTTGGAGATGGCCTAGTTGTTCCTTATACATATCGTGATCATGGCGAAGTTTTTTGATACATTGACGCTGAATATCTATTACGTTGGGATCAATCCAATTACAAAAATCACAAACATCATTATGCAAGACACATATTGCAATGCATCAAAAAATGACAACACAAAAAGTGAAAAATGGACTTGGATAAGTAAGAATAAAATTTACCTCGACATTAGGACAACTCAGATACCTCGTTGCACGATCATCATCAGACCGAGAGGTATTAACAGTTGCTTTCAAACCATGTTTACATTTCATGTCATCCATGCTTACTGACCCAAAAAAAAAAATGGTGCCTTCACAACATAAATTAACAACAATACATGGCACAACTATAAAGCAAATTTTTGGTGCATTCACAAAAAAAAAAAAAATATGTCAGATTTGTAAAGAACAAGAAGAACTTTTGGGGAAAAGGTAGAATAACATCGTAAAATAATGAAAAAGAGCATATTATACACTAACATGTATACCAATTAGTGTGCATTGAGAAAAAAAAAATCATACATTACAATAAAAATAAGAACAACATCTTTTGGAGGAAAATGTAACAAGAATTCATCCAAAATACTAGTAGGCTGAAAATTATTTCTTTACTTACCAAAAAAAATGGGCAAAAAAAGTGAAAAAATCAAAATTATTAACATAGAAATTAAGCCTAAAACTGAAAACAAAATTCTCCTCTGTACACAAAAAGATACATCACAAAAGTATTGTGTAATTGAAATAATAAATCTAAAAGAATTTGTTTGAAACCTAATAACTATTCACTAAATTGATTATGCTAAATCTACAGCTTCTCATATATATTGATGTTATATATACTAACAAATGATAAAAGGAAAGATAAATGGATGACAAAACTCCACCGGAATGACAAACGCAAAGCGAAATACAAACATGAAATTCGATGCTTATACTTACCGGAACAATTAAAAAGACGATTACAATGCCGCCGGAAAATGGCAACAATATGGAACAATTACAAGGCCACCGGAAGATGGCCGCCGGAAAACCTACAAGCGGCAACAAAATAAAAAGAAAAAGGAAGAAAAATGGAAAAGAAGAAAAACACTAAGGATGGAGTGAAAACGGGAATAAAGAAAGAAAGATAACAACATAAGGGTAAATAAGTCAATGTATGTCAAAAAGGTGAAAAACGGGCTAAAATTTCAAATTTTATGCTAAGGGCTAAAATTTAAAAGTACAACCAAAGAATAACTAGAAAATGGGGTTTTCTCTTAATTTAAGCATGTTCTCACGTTCTTACATCAGGAAAATATTTTTATACTATATATATATATATATATATATATGGATGCATTCTAGTGAAAAGTCTCCTTATCCTAAAAAATGAGAATTAATCTCAACCACATATCTTTGCATGATGGATGGTCAAGATTTGATCCTGGTCAAAACGGGTCAACCCGTTGACTTTTTTTTTATTTTTTATTTTTTTATTTTTTTTATTTTTTTTTAGTGTCAGACCATATGCACCACACCTTGCATTCATATGTACCACACAGTGTGACGAGATGCACCACTAGATGAATTGAGATGCACCAATTTTTTTTTTTTTCGTTTTCTTCTTTTTCGTTTTTTTTTACGGTCAGGTCATATGCACCGCACTATATATTCATATGCACCACACTGTATAATGATATGCACCACTAAGTACATTGAGATGCACATATGGTTTTTTTTTTTGCATATATTTTTTTCCGACTCCGCCTTCGCTCCGATTACTAATATAAGGATAATCGTCAGGCAACAATTTGGACTTTTTCGGCTCGTTCCGAGGCCTTTGGCTCCCCTCGCTCGAATTTTGACCAAAGAAGAAGCGGCAAACAAAAAACGAAGAGGCAAACAAAAAAAAATGGGGAAAATAAATCTGAAAAAAAAAAAAACGAACAAAAATGCGGTGCATCTTTTTATATAGTGTGGTGCGAATGAATACATTGCGTGGTGCATATGAATACATGGTGCGGTGCATATGGACTGACAGTAAAAAAAAACTGAAAAAATCAAAAATCCGGTGCATCTCAATGCACTTAGTGGTGCATCTCGTTGTATAGTGTGGTGCATATGAATGTATGATGCGGTGCATATGGCATGACCATAAAAAAAGAAAAAGTCAACGGGTTGATCCGAGTTGACCCAGGTTGACCCGGTCCAATCTTGACCATCCATCCCTTCTAAATCAATGGATAAGATCAATTCTCATTTTTTAGGATAAGAGTCTCTATATATATATATATATATATATGGGATGGTTGTAATAGAAAAGTTTTTGCGTGTTAAATAGAAATAATTATAAGCCATAGATTTTAAATATTGGAGGGTTGCGATTAATACATAGATTAACGATTTTTGCTTAAATTGTCTATTAGGAGGGCTTTGTGGTAAAGGTACCACAGATAAATATCCAATACGGATCCTTCCAAGATATGACTCAGATCGCAATGTTAAATCTTTTTTATTATATTTTTATATTCATAATTATGGATTCTTTTTGTAGTTGTGCGTTATAAGTAATTTTTAATACATATTATCTCATTTCTTATACATAAATGATTTCAAATTATTTGATGGTTTTGTGAGTATAAATTATTGGTGCATAAGGTGTGTCATTGCTTTTTAACTGATATTTTATTGTATATTTAACAATATTTTATTGTTTTTTATTCCTTAAGATTCTTATTAATGCATTAATGTATATAATCAATGGTTGACCGGGTTTGACCTGCTTTGACCAGGCCAAATCTTGACCCTCCATGTAGACATAATCAATGGTTGAGATTAATTCTTAATTCTCACTTTAAGATCCATTTGTATGAGAATCACTCCCTATATATATATATATAATGCTTCTATTTTTTTTAATACTACTATTTTTTGGGGGGGGGGGGTACATTTGTACCCCGTCGTACCATGCTAGATCCGCCGTTGGTGCTACTGTATGTAGTGCGTGTGCGTGTGGGTGTGCAGTGCGTGTGTCTTTTTATGTGAGTTTATTTTTGGAATTTTAAATTATGGATCAGATGAGGATTAATAATCAACCCAAATATTGGATGATAACTTATCACTTACTTGAGTGATTGGAGCACGGGCCTAATTATCTAGCACGGATTTTATCATTTTAACTAAACATGTGATTAAATGGATTATGTTATCTATTACTCAAAATCAAACAAATCAAATCCACCTATATGTATAGATCAGTGACTCATTAAAAGTTTCGGAACAAAATATAAATTTAAAAAATAATCCTCTCTCGGTGCAGTTATATTATTCTCTATCTCACAGTTATATCCCATCATCCGTGTATATATAACTAATAATTTAATTATTTTAAATATATTTTAATATATTCAAAGAACATTTATTGGTCTATTAAATGTAGAGCATTTATATAAATCTCATTCTTTCTACTACTACTATTACTACTACTACTACTACTAATAATAATAAATAAATAAATAAATAAGAGCTACGCCTAATTTTAATACAATAGACTGAAGCCTTCTTATACCAAAGTTCTCATCTAATTTGTTAGAAATATCCTCTTGCATGAGTTGTAGGTGCAAAGAAGTGTAGATGATCCCACTCTTTTAGTAGCCACATATGAAGGCCAACACCACCACCACCACCACCATTGCCATTCTGCTCCGCCAGATAATTCGGCATGGTTGCCATCGGATTCGGGCGGAAGAGCTTCATCTCCCGGACGGCCAGTCTCCGTCCAACATGCATGCACTCGACCAACCAAAAGTTAATATATTTGTATGTTCTGATCTCCACTGCAAATTATCATTGTTGTTATAAAAAATTAGGGTGTTGTATATGCTTTATATAATTTTACATAATAAATATATGTAATTTAAAAATGTATTTTTTATATCATAATATCTTGTTTGATGTCTTTTTGTTGTTGTTATTATATACTATTCACTGTGTCCCGCTTATAATGTTTCTCTTTCGTTTTTTGTTCGCCCCATTCTATTTATAATGTCCCATTTTCATAAATAAAAGTATTTAGCCTTTAAAAAATGATGAAACCTAACTCTTAATAACATGTCTAAATAATAAGAAACATTATATACGAGATGGCTGAAGTATACATGATGTCATCACCCCCTTTGCAATAATTTAATAAGCCTTCAAATAAATGAAAAGAGGCCTTAGCTTTGGAAGGTGAGAATAGGATCTCGTCTTTAGTTTTTTTTTTTTTTTTTTTTTGAAAAGCGAAAATGGGATTCTCATTAAGAGTACTAGAAGTACTCCAAAATCACTCAAATACAGGACCGAACTAGAAATACGGTAAGAGAATAGAAAATAGAAAAACAACAACTAAAGTTTCGCACGAATACAATCAATAGGATGTGAACTCCAATCGTACAGAGAAAAACAAAAGGAAGAAGGATAATGAGACTTCAACCATTTCCACGAGCTAAACTCTATGCTCTCCAAAATTTTCCCGGTGTCCGGTGCTATCTCTTTGAATATCTTCTTGTTTCTCGCTTTCCAAATCCTCCACAACGTACATTGCCAAATGAGGCCAAAAATTTTCTTTTTCAATTTGCCAAGGCCGCAACTCACAAATTCCGCAAAGTGATCTTTTAAATCTGCTGCATAAATTAATTGATGATCAAGCCAATCACATACCTCTGTCCAGACAAGGAGAGCTTCATAACAAGAATAAAATAAATGAACGACAGATTCAAGCTGGCATTGGCACATGACGCAGCCCTCATTTTCACCCGCATGTATGATTCCTCTTTTGATCAAGTTTTCCTTCGCTGGTAATCTCCCTTGCAAGGCTTTCCAAACAAAGGCCGAGACCTTCAATGGAACGGCTTTCCACCACAAGATCGACCATGGCCCTCTCACTTCATCCTCATTTGCTAATGCATTTGATTTGGAGAAATAAAGGTCTCTTGTGCGAAACACTCCATTTATTACACATTGTCCAAATAAAGGTCTCGTCTTTAGTTTCTCCACACATTTTCACTATCCATTTTTGGAATCCAACTCTTAAATTGTTGGCTCATCAATGGCATCAACTTGAAAGCGGAAGATGGAGGCGAAAATTTATTACACCACCTAGCATTTTGCAAAATAAAATATACACACTCACCTCAAATAAATGAATTTTACACCGTTTGCTACAGAGTATGACATAAAATTTAATGTGTTTGATTTAGAAGTATCATACGTGTAAAAGAATTTAATATTTGGTTTGGCATGAAGTATTAAATTCTTTGTAAAAGTAATAGTATATCCGAATTTTATAAAGGAACATATACTTTGTATCAAGCAAGATATTTAGAATGTCATATACATATTCAATCCGTTCAGTTATCAAGATAATCGTTTGGTATCCATATACGTATATCAGCTATGGGTATCAATATGACTCATATTCATACTCTGTATTTGGTATATCAGTATATGGGTATCAAATTGATAATCACTGAATCATGAATGTAAAAATTATGTTTGCATTGATTTGACAAACTATTTTTACACATCATGACTCTTTTTTTGTTATTTTACTAATTTATCCCTTCTGCACATCATAATAGTCATCTTCCACACCATCTCTCGTTATCCCTCTCTACCTCTCCATCTCCAGAAAGAGTGTTAAAATACATGGCTACATAATTTCACAATCTTCAATTTAAAATAAAAAAGAAGGGAAAAAAACCGCACCTATATATATATTTCATCGTCTCCCCATAACTTTACTATTAATCAGAAACTTTAAAATAATCTGCCAATCCTCCCTCTCTCTCCACAAAAGAAACTTCTCCAATTATCCAAAATATCAAAATAATACATAAATTCTCTTTGTCAAACTTGGCTAAATTTCCCCATTTCCATGATTCACACCACACCCATTCACACCCATTCCACAAATTCACTTTGTCCAACTTTAATAATTTGAGAAACACGCGCGTGGATATTATGCGTTTTGCAATGTGGAGTACCTTTTTTCATCAAGTTATAATAATACTCGGTAAATCAAATAAGATCCTCTATTGCATCTCTCTCTTACTTATGTCATGATAACCCGCAGTCGTTACTTGCGATACGTATTGGATAAATCCCTGTCCCTTATGCAGTAGTCTGCAAATCACAAAGGTCATGTAAACCACATTTTCTAAGAGCACTTACTGCGGGTAAATAAATGGGGGTGTCGATCTTGTGTCGATGCCGCTCGACACACCCCCACATCGACACACCCTGTGTCGATCACCATTGTGGGGGGATCGACACCCCGTGTATCGATGGTGGAGTCGTAGGCGAGGTCGATCCTTCGATCCCTCCCTCGACTCCGCCACGTCAAAAAATGGGGACACGTGGCGTGTCACCATTGGTCCGTTTTTTTTTTTAATTTTCTGAAAAAAAAAAAATAATATTAACAAAATTAAATACACCCCAACGGCTACATCCCATTTTTTCACTATATATATCACTTCATCTCATTCATTCTACACACCAAAAAATTTCCTTCTTCATCCAATCTTCCCTACAAAAAAACTTACTCTTTCACATCATATTTTGTGCAAAAAAATGGCCGACGATCAGTTTAATTCATGGTATTCGCAAACTTTTGGTTCAATCCCACCGAACCAATCTCCAAATCCGGCGAATCCACCTCCCAATCCGGCGAATCCAAGCTCCCAATTCTCATCTTCTCCAGGTTTCGGCCAATACTCGGCCCCTGCAGGGTTTGGTGCTTTTTCCCCGACGCCGGGTTTCTCTGCATTCCCTCCGGCCACTGGGTTCTCGCAGTTCTCACAGCCGCAGGGGTACGGCCAATTCCCCCCTTCGGCTGGATTTCCACAGTCGCCCGGCTTCTCCCAAGTCCCTCCGTCATATGGCTTTTCGCAGTCGCCGAGCTTTTCACCTGCGTCGAGCTTCTCGCCTGCGCCGGGCTTCTCGCTGTCGCCGAGCTTCTCTCAAGTACCCCCGACATCCCGGTACTCCCAATTCTCGCAGCCCCCAGTGGGTACGTCTCGACTCAGACGTTTCAACCTCAACGACGACGACGACCATGTTGAGATGAAGGACGAGGAAGAGGAAGAGGAAGCGGCGTACGGCTCCCACCAAGAGGAATCGGACGAACACGAGCAAACACCACCGCCCCCGCCCCGCCGCAAGGGGAAAGCTGTCGCGACATCAAGCACGGCCACTTCTCCGGCCAAGGGGAAGGGCAAGGCACGCCGCAAGGGGAAAGCGACCGCGGCCTCATCCGACGAGCACAATAAGCCAGCACGAGGTCCTAACTACACGCCCGCTGAGATTGAATACCTCGCAAGGTGCTACGTTGACTTCGGGATGGACGCGATCACCAGCAATTACCAAACCTCAAGCGCGCTTTGGGAGAAAATAATGATCCGTTTCAACGAGTTCATAGCTCCCGCCCACCCAAGAGAGAAGAGTGCGATGAAAAGCGCATGGGGCCGCGCCAAGAAACAGATCCAGAACTTCGCCGCCATCTACATCCAAGAAGAAAACCAGCTCGGAAGCGGGGAGAACGACTTCGATCTATACACGAGGGCCCAAGATTTGTACGCCGAGAAGTTCAACAAAACGTTCCCGTATAGGGCTGCGTGGGAGCTCTTGAGGCATATCCCGACTTTCACCAACCCGGCGAAGCCAACAGCTCCAAAGCGGACGAAGATAAATGAATTCGGCGAGTACACTTCGTCTGCCAGCGGCAACGCATCCACCACATCCGCGAACTATGCAAACACTCTACAGGTTCGACCCGAAGGAGTGAAAGCGGCGAAAGCGGCAAAGAAGGGGAAGAAGGGCAAAAGTGCGCTACGGGAGCAGGCGGCAGAAGAGTTGACATCCCTCAACAAGCAATCGAGGGAGGAGTGGGCGTTCAATATCTATATTGTCGACACGTCGCATATGAATCCCGAGCAAAAGGCGAGGTACGAAAATGTTCGCCGCAAACTTGCAAGGGAATTCAATTGGGAGGAGTAGTTGTCTTTTTTTTTTTTTAAATTATTGTAATGAAGTAGTTTTTTGTTATTGTATTTTTTTTAATTAGTGTATGTTGTAGTTTTTTTTATATTCAATAAAATTGTCATTTATTAATTTCTGGATTTAATTAAGTTAATTTTTATAAAATTTATTACAAATAAAAAAAACAAAAAAATAAAATCTATTCAATCATTAAAATCACGTTTCCCGGTGCTTAGACCTAGGTCTTACTCAACCCCATTGATGTGGAGAAATCAACCTATGTCTACATCAACACCACTAATCATTAAAATCACGCTTTCCAGTGCTTAGACTTAGGTCTTACTAAACCCTTGCTGTAAATGCTCTAAATATATGTGTGACATGCTCGATCTATAAAGATATTTTATGGGATTCGAACTTGAAACCTTTAACAAATTTAAATTTGCATCTCTTGTTGCATTAATAATGAAACTTATATAATTAAGGATTCAATATTTAAGATATATATAAAAAATATATATATTGTACCATATATCTTAAACTATATATCATTTTTTAAATGTTATAGCCTTATAGTTGATGCAATATGGGAATGCAATAGAAAATTTAACCCTTGAAAAAAGTTTCATATATTAATAGTAGTACTTTTTTCATTAACCCTTGAAAAAAGTTTCATATATTAATAGTAGTACTTTTTTCATTAATGGTGTCCACATCATCAAGATTGATAAAGTTTAAACTTGAAAGCGAAAGTTCGAACTATATTTCTTCTGATAAATGATGGAACATGACTCGTGATATCCGACAAGTGCCTTTATTTTTGTAGGACCAATTTTTTGAATGGCTCCCAATTTCCCTTTGTTTATTAGTATTAAATTCTCAACTACGGTTAAATTATCTTTTTTTTTTAAGTCGTGAGAATTGATTTAAGATTGAGATTGAATTTTTATTATTGGTATTATTTTATTAAGAAAATTAATGTTTTTTTTTTCTTTTTTCTTGACATGGAAAAGGGGAAACAGCGAATTTGAACTCTAGATCTCATTGCGTATACAAACTGAAGTCGCACCACTGTTGATTAATAAATTATTATTTAATAATAGGAAAATAATCGGTGCTCATTCCCTGTTGCTCTATTACGATTTTCCTTTATTCTTATATTTTCTGCATCATTAATTCAAAATAATACAAATATGTATTCATATTCATATATCTTGTTATGTCTATCCTCATTCACAATAATATATATTAGTATTTTAAATATTAATAATATTATATACTCCCTTTGTTCAGAAAAATGTAAGGAGTTTTTGTGGTACGAGTTTTAATAAAAGTGTGGTAAATGTTAAGTGAGTGAAAAAATTGACCTATCATTATGAATGAAGAAATAAATTAAAAAAAAGTGAGATAGTAGTGAGGTCATATACCTAAAATGGAAAAAATGAAAACTAACTAGAATATTGATGGAAAGAAGAAAAAAGAAAATTAGCTACAATCTAAGTGAAACGACGAGTATATTAATTAAGGCCCATTATGGCCTCACATATGTATATGTTCTATGAATTCAATAATTCTCACGCCTCAATTATATATAAGCATATTATACCTTATATTATTTATCTTTTAATCATGGATTGCCACTAATTATTTTTCAAAATTTTGCTTTTCGTGCACCTCAAATATCTCAATCATACATACAATTTTAATTTAATTAGCGATTAATGTTACTTTAATTCCATGCAAATATATCGTTATTTTAACATTCATTTTTTTTTTATTATTAATTGATAATATACTTGGACTCTATCACACAACGGCAAATTTTGAAAAAGCTAATTAGCATTTAAGAGGCCAATTGAATAATCGTAAACGAGAAATTCTATGAAACTAAATAAATATAACTTAATCAACATATCTATATGAAATTCTTTTTTATTTTCCAATCCTTTTTATTTTTTAAATTTGATTAGTGTTTGTTAGAAAATATATTATATTGAATCAAATGTAGGATAGATAGCTAGAAAATTTTGACAATGTAGCTAAGTTTAGGGACTTTGATTAGCATAAACCAACGAGACGGTTCAATAACCATAAAAAGAAGGATTTTTATTAATTTTAGTTGATATTACCTTTGTTCGAAATTTTTCTCCGAGTATTACCCAATGAGTTTGACACGAATATGTACAGTAAAATTGTTATTCTAATCGAGATTATGACTAGAACATATGGAAAAGTCTAAACAAAAGTTTGGTTAATAATTAACCGGAACACCATCAAAACTTCAAGGTAATTAAGATTAAATTATTATTAAGATGTATACATATGAATTAAATCATAAAGTTACTTTTCGTTGAATTTCAACGGACTACTCACTAGTTAAAAAAATAAGAGAATGTAGATAAATAAAATAAATTAGATTATACAATACAAAATAATTATAAATAATTTTTGCTTTCTTAATAAAATATTATTATTGGTCGAGTTGGATTATGGAAAATGGAGGAAGACTACAGGGATGATGGCGTTAATTTCATATATTATGTATGGTGAGAGTATTTAAACACAATATTTGATTAAACTAGGGTATAATCCGTCGAAAATTGACAGAAAATTATATTAATAAAAATTAATGAAATTATTAGATAGACTAATATGTTAGATTCAGAAAAATATTATTTCTTAATTATTTTTGGGTTAAATCATTCGATTATGCAATCTACTAAATTCGTTTATAATTTATATGTCTTTGAACACATCTCAAATTTAAAACTTTACAACATGTTTACGTCTCAAACTCATATAGTTATGTCTATTAAAAATTCTAATCTATTATATTCTCATTTTCTTCCGATATTTTCAAAGCTCTATTCTTATACAAAACTGATGTGGGCAAAAATATATTTATCTCTCAAAAAGATTGTTTCAATCATCCCGTCTACCTCGACGGTTCCGACTCAGAACCGGCCCATTGACTATAATACTGATTTTATATTATATAAATAATCATCTTCTAAATAAATTCACAGTAAAAATAATGATGACATTTGTTTTTTTCTACGTGAAATTAATATTTAATTATATAAATAGCTATCTTCCAAAAATATTAACACAATTTCGAACAAAATAAAAATTCATATTATAAATTGTAATACTATATAAATAGTCATCTTCCAAATATATTCCCAGAAAAATAAATGATGACATTGGTTTTCTTTTTTACCAGCTTCAAGAAGAATTTTTTAAACTGAGAATAAAACTTTATGAATTGTTTCCCTATGTACTTGGTAGTTTTTCCTTTTTAAAAACTTTATGTCGAGTGATTGCGATTCAGAAAATTATTTAGTCAATGATATAAGATAAAAGTTAATCATAAATATCCTTAATTTTATGATCTAAAAAAAAAAAAAAAAATATATATATATATAATGTTGCCCCGCCAGTATTGAATTGATCCCTCGACGTGCACAATTTTTTGTCTGAATTGGCTCGTTGACAAATTGTTAGTAATTTTTTTGCCAATTTTCCTACATATTCGACGTTTTCCAATGAAGACAATTAATCAAACAAATTGAGATGATGTATTTAGGATTATTCAAACTTGTTTGAAATTTAAATATTCGTACTTGTTTCAAATCTAATTAAAAAATTAGGCATTTGCGCTCCTTTCTAAGATCAATACCCATCCATTGGGAATTGACCTGTCTACCGCCACGGTTCCGCATCACAATCGGACCTTTGACCACGGCTGTGATTTATAAGTACATAATGTATAAAACTCGTTTAAAATTTTATATAAATCCAAAATTTAATAAAATAAAAATTGATTGTACTATTTATTCTCGTCCTTAACTATAGAGTAATATTTGCTAATTACAATTATAGATTATGCAAAGTTGGAAAGACAACTACAAATAAAGTAAAAATTAATTTACAGATGACGATTGTAGATTTTAGAAAATATATGAAAAAAAAATAATGAATAGAAATATGCTACGTGGGATCCCGAGTTGAGGTACCCGTCGGTGGGAATTAGTTCGTCTACCTAATTAATTGACAAATTAAAAATTAATTATTTTTTTATCAAATTAAATAAAAAATTATTAACCTATTTCAAAATTTAATTCAGCCGTCCAATAAATTAGCCAAATTAAAAGTGAGACTTTGACTACACTCCCAACACAATTACTCAACTTAAACTTACTTACAAAGTGAAATTCTTTTTTTTTACCCACAACACATATTTGTCTACGAAATAAAGTCCTATTTACATTTTTTCACTCACATCAACTGGGACCTACAACAACTTTCACTCCAATTTTACTTTTTTCACTCACAATATGTGCGACACTTATTCCACTCGTAACAACTTCAACTTTATTTTACCTTTTTCACTTACAACAAGTGGGACCCTTTTCCACTCACAAATTTTTAACTTCCAATCCACTTGTTCCACTTTCAAGTAGTGAGACCTTAACTCCACTCACAACAATTTTACCAGCTTACTTAATCTCTGTGCCGACACCCAAATGAGACTTTATTTCATGGACGGAGTGAGGAAATAGAAATACGATTGTATCAGCTCTCGACTCTTTCAACAACTAACTTGTCCTTATTCCCTACATTATTACTTTTCCCCTGATTATAAAGAAGAAAAGGATTAATGGATGAGGGTTGTTTTCGGCATCGCGGCATATCCGGCGGCGGCGGCAGCATTTTCTCGTTGGGGCCTTTCCCATCCTTAACAATGAACGCCATTCTCATTCCCCAAGTCTGATGACGCTCGTAATGACAGTGCAAGTACCATACTCCTGTAGCGCAACACATACTTGAATATTTATTTTATCCGTACAAGTAATTATCATTGTTGCTACCTAAATTACTACTTACCAATCACTCGTCCCATTCAATATGATCTGTTTCTATTCAGTACGAAAATTACGAAAAGAAAATTATTTATAATTAAGTGTTAATAAAGTGCTTGTTTTAGTCAATCAAGTATTTTTTTAATCAATAAAGTGCATGTTTAGCGTAAAGTAAGACTAATTCTTTCCATAAAATGAAAACATACCATAGTGAATGGACGACCCAAAAAGTAAACACTTCATAGTGAACGGGACACAGGAAGTACTTATTAGCAACCAGTCCCTCCGTCCCGTTCAATATGGTCTGTTTTTTTTTCGGCACAGCGATATAGAAAAAAAAGAATTTTGTATAATTAATTGTTAATAAAGTGTTTTTTAATGAATAATGTGTCTTGTTAGAGTAAATTAAGACTAATTCTCAGACCATATTGAGTAGACGACCCAAAAAGAAAGCACGTCATATTGAACATGACAGAATTACCTGGATTGTTAGCCTTAAATCTTATAGCGGTCCATCCACCCATGGGCACCGCGATGGTTTCCATAAACGGCGGGTCGACAAGATTATAGTTGGGCGGATCCTCGATGCTGTCGAAGTTCCCCAACCCCGATCCGACAACGTAGAAGCTGTACCCGTGTAAATGTATGGCATGTCCCACTGGACTGCCGAAGATAGTGTTCTGTAACACTAGTTCGACCGTTGTGTTATACTCCAAAACACTAACAACGGTGCCGAATTCGGACCGCGACTCATATATTTCAAATTTATCTTGTGTGTAGTTGTAAGCAAACGGCGGGAAGTCGGGGAAATCAGCGGTGTAAACCCCATTGATTCCTCTGTAATAAGCGTCGAGAATGTCGACGTTTTCCGGCAACAACATCGTCACGTTGTTCATGCTCGCCTGTAGCCTCTGCGGCCCAACACACGACGCGCCATGGCACGGCCATAGATTTATCGCCAGAGCGTAGAATAGATGTTTCGAGATATTCTTTGGAACGTCGAGGTCGTTGTCGAGGCTTCTAAGTTTGCTAATGAAATCATCGGACATTGCCGTGTCATTGGATTCAGGGAGAGACGGAAGCAGCGGTGACGACGGGGGCGCGTAGTCCCCCTCGTACTCGAGTATTCCGGTTGTCGGGGTGGGGACGGCGATAACTTCTCGACCGAGAGCTCTTGCGCCCATGTAATAATGGCCGGGCGGCTGATTAGCCTCCACCAACAAATCGATGGTCTGCCCGGGAGAAACCGCCACGTAATCGGTTCGCAGCGGCTTCGTGTAGGCGCCGTCGGTGCCGACGACGGTGAGGTTGTGGTTTGCGATTTTGAAGAACATAATGTTGCTCATCACTCCGTTTACCAATCTGATCATGTAAGTCTTTCCAAACTTCACCCTCAACTTGTATGTATCTGCACGTACGCACCAACAATTAATATTTTTTCTCAAAAATCCAAGTAAAATGTCACTTTTAGAAACAAAAAATATTAATTATAACGCTGATTTTAAAACAGACTACCACTTTTTGACTTTTGTACTCCCCCTCCTAAATTAGTATAGTTACTTTATTTTTATAGTCGGTCCAATTTAATACTCCCTCCGTTCTGATATATCTTTTTAGGAGGGAGTGACATAGAGATTAAAAAAAATATTGATGAGTTAGTTGTGAGTGGATAAAAGATGGTTGAGTTTGTATTGAGTGGACAAAGGTTCTCACATTGAAGGAGTGATATATTAATTAATTGAAATAGTGGTGGGCATATGTGATATTTTAGGTAAATTAATAAGTTGATAAAGTAAGGGTAAGGAGTAATAATTTGTTGTGGATGATGTCCAAAAATAATTAGGAAGATATATGCGAGACACCCCAAAAAGGAAAGATAGGAAGATATATCAGAGATGGAGGCAGTACATATTTACTTTTTAGGACATGTCTTTACCTTTTTACTCTTAAAAGTTCAATATATTTACTTGTATAAAATCTCTTCATTCACTAAGAAATTAACAACACATCATAAATGAGTCGCTTCATACACTTAAAATATTCCAAACATTTATATATTTTTTCTTAAAACTTGTGCACGGCCTCCACACCTTACTAAGTGGGGACGGAGGGAGTATTATTTTTCACATAATTATAATTTCACATATTACTTAGTACTGATGTTAAAATTAAAGGGCAAAAAAGTCCTAAAGTGTTTTTTTTTAAATTAATGGTAAATTAGTGTTTTTACTCCAAAAGTATTATTATCCCATCTCTCTTCTTCTTCTTTTTTTTAAATTTTTTTTTATCATTTTCATAATTTGATTGTACGATCGATAGTGAATCCACCCACCTTGTGTTGAGCATGGATACATGTCACCGGGTTGGCCATTGATAAGGAAAGCATTAGAAATTTCCGGATTAACTCCGCTGACCAGAAATTCCTTATAGACTTGTTCCACATTATCATTCCACCATTCACCTACAAAATAATATAAATATTTCAAAATATTTCAAAATATTCTACTTTGCTAACTTCAAACTCGTAACAATTATTCATCAGAAACTGAAATTGATCTAACATGTACCTAGTAAGATTGGGACTTGAGCATGGGGCTTCGGGAAAGGATAAGTCCGTCTCTTCGGAGGTAGAATGACAATAGGGCCATAAACAGAATTTCGAGACCAATCAATGTGGGCGTGCCACCACAAAGTGCCTTCCTCGTTCGATAGGATCAACCTTTGCCTAAAACGGGTTCCGGGAGTGATAGGGCATTGTGTCACATACGCAGGGCCATCGGACCATGGATTTCTCGGCATTTTCACTCCATGCCTAAATTAAATTACCATATATATCACTATATGGTTTTGCACTAATTAATTATATCGAATAAAGTACTACATACCAGTGTATGGTGATATTTTGGTCGGAAGTATTAATAACATCGATAATGACCAAATCACCCCTTCTAGCATATATAGTTGGCCCCGGGGACTGCCCGTTTACCGTTAACACGGTCTTGCTCGTGCAAAGTCTCGTGTATGAAGAACTTGTCACCTACAAGAAGATAGAAACTTCTTCAAATTAACTAGCTGAAAAGAAAAAAAGATTCGACAAACAAACTAATTAATTTTTTTTGACGGATTAAAAAAAAATGTTACTCCGGCGTACTTGAAACTTGTAGTTGCGAACTGCAGCGGCTCCGACTAGCGTTATGCCTCCGAGCATAACAATGCCTAAGCAGCAGAGGATGATGTAAACCAGCTTCCTGCCCACAAACATCATTTTCCTTCATACCCAGCTTTGTTACTCTTTTTCTTCTTGTTGTATGTGTAGTACAGTGATTCGAGAATTTGTTGGGTATACCTGTTTATAATGATGGTTGTAGTGTGTGTGTGACTGTGTGTTTGGGGGGGGGGGGGGGGACCATTTTACAATTTATTATTTCATTTATTTTCTTTTTCGAAATTTCCAAATAAAATAAGAAAATAATTAAAATATAAAAGTGACTATAATTTTTTAATTTGTCGCACTTATTAAGTGTTAAGATATGAGACATTAATCACACATACGTGACAACGGAGGGCAGTTCTAGTGGTAAGATACTTCCTTTCTAATAAAGAGGTTGGGTGTGGTGTGTGTGTGTTAGCCTAGTGGTAGTGAGGTTAATGTCCAGGCCAAAGGTCACGGGTTCGAGTCTTTCGTCACGTGGTATTTAAATTTCCTTGCAATGTTGTTAAAAAAAAAAAGAGGTTGGATGTGTGTGTGTTAGCTTAGTGGTAGTGAGATTAATGCTCGGGCCAAAGATCACGGGTTTGCGTCCTCCGTTACGCGGTATTTAAATTTTATTGTAATATTGTTAAAAAAAAAAAAAGAGAGATTGGAGATTCGAATTATATATGTGTGTAAACTAAAAAAAAACAAGAGAACCACATAAATATATATTTTGTAATTGTGTGTGGCTAATTGCTTCATTCAATATTCCACGTAGGGATATTTAGCCACACATAGTAAATAAGTGTCAACAACTTATAAAAAGTGACTTTTAATTTACCTACACATGTTTAAATGATGTTAACTTCCACACACATTATATGGGACAAAAGGGAAGCTGGATGTTATTTTCACCCAGTGTGCTTCACTATGTAGTATCCACGTCCAATTGTATAATGTATTTCATTTCCTTTCATTTTTTTTGCATTGCTTTTTTTTTGTTATATCTAATTGTGGTCGAGTTAGTGTATGACCCACTTGCTTCCATTAATTAATCCATCACCGATGAAGCTTTCATTTAGGTGCCGGCCATTGTTGTCTGCAAATTTTATGTTTCTTAAGCTCCTTGAGTCCCTTCTCCATTCTGTTTTTCATTCCTTTTCAATAATTTTCCGAAAGACATAGTGTATTTTAGGGTTTCTGTATTCTTCTTGTTCAGAAATTAGGGATTAGTCATTTGCTTTTCATCCGTCTCCCACCACAGTCACAGGTTACTTTCTTTAATATATTGTTTGGTTTTAATGGCTCTTCAATCAGTAAAATCAAAAGAAGAAAAAGAAGAACTCAAAATAAGATTGGGGAAAACATGAGATGACGAACAACATTTTAAGTTCAAAACCAGATTATAAAAATTTGCAATAGAACTCTACAATGTTTAGCAGATAATCCACGAATTATTTGTTGGATGGCATCACCCATATTTGGAGAACTGGGGAGAAGATAAACACTAAAAATATGAGAAACAAGCAAAAGCGACACACTAACTTAACAGTTTCAAAATGCAGGGATGGCGAAAGCGGTGAAGTCGGCGACGAGTTTTTGGTGAAAAGGAAAGATCCACGACCATTCAACGACGACGAACAGGATATGGCGAGGAGAACGAACAAAAGTTTTAATAAAGTGTGTTTAACTCATTTGCCAAACCATGGTTCATATAATTAAATTATAATTTAATTTTATTAAATTAATTTTGGGGGACACATGTCTCTAGATACATCCTAGTGAAAGCACACTGTGTAAATGCAGCTTTCAATTTGCCAGACAAAAGAGTTTCCATGTAGAGATATTTAGCAACGCATAATAAACGTCAATAACTTATAAAAAGTCCTCTAAAAAAAAGAAAAAAAAAGAAAAAGAAGAAAGCGACTTTTAATTTACCGACACACGTTTAAATGATGTGTGATTAAATTATCAAACATTATCAACTCAAAAAAAAAAAAAAAAAAAAAAAAAAAAAAAAAACTAGTTAAAATGTGTGGCAGAGGAGATGGTTGAAGGCTTAGCTTACATCAAAGAGATTTGTCTTCCTGGGGATGATTAGTGGTAAAAGTGACCGTTTGAAGTTAAAAGGTCTTAAGTTTGAACCTCATGATACGCCAGTATAAGTTGAGCCTGTCACACCTGTGCTTGGAAAATATGACTTACCTGCTCTGTGTGGTTTGCAACTACTGCACAAGGGACGGAGGTTTACCCAATGCACACCGAAAATAGCGGCTGCGGGTTCTCCGACATCAAAACAAAAAAAAAGAGAGATAAGGTTGTTAAAATTTCTAAAAGTCAGGTTAGTTATTTTCTCTTAATAGTATCGAACTATATTTCATATTCATGTAATTAGGGTTAATATATTTGTATGTTCTCATTTCCGCTGCAAATTATCGTTATAGTTAATAAAAAATGGGGTTACATTTGCTTTCTATATAAAATTTTACATTTTAAATATATGTAATTTAAAAATGTATATTTTTATATCATAATATCTTGTTTAATGTCATTTTTTGTGGTCCCCTTTGCAATAATTTAATAAGCCTTTCAAATAAATGAGAGAGGCCATAGATTTGGAATCCTATACTTAATGTGTTGGCTCATTATTGGCATCAACTTGAAAGCCAATGATGTAGCGACATATACTGCAGTTTACTTTTTGCAAAAATAAAAAGGGTAATTCTAATGTAGCCCTAAAATTATCCCTCATAGCTCCCAATTAAAAATAGGGTAATGATATTCGATCACACGATGGCTAGCCACATGCGTAAGTAAAAAAAAAATTGACTGTAAAAATAGAAATAATCACATTTTTCCTTAGGGTTTATGTTTCTCCAATTAGTTATATTTCTATTTTCAAAACTTATATTACCATTTTTAACTTGTGTGATCGGCCACAGTGTGATCAAATATCACAACCCTTAAAAATAATAATTATAATTAATGTGATTTTACTATTATAACCTCATAGCCCCAAAAAATTATAATTAACTAATAATAGGCATAGCCAAACCCCAACAAATCGGCATAACCCCCTACCCCCCAATTCCACATAACCCCCAATCCTAATTCCATCGTAAAGAAAAAACATAACCCCTTTCAACCATCACCAGAACTTACGATGAAACAAACCTTTGTTTGCTTTTCCAACGAGGATTCTTTCAATTCTCCAAGGATAGGGGGACAGGGAAGCAACTCAAAAACGCTCAATTCTTCTCCGTTGTAGGATACCCTCTTATTTCCAGTCGAAGACTAAGAGAAAGAGAGAAGAGACATATTTCATGTTTGTTTGTGAATCTAATGTCGGCATTGTAAGAGACCGAATTTTCGTCCCTAGATTTATTTTTTAAGAATAAGATAATCACTAGAAGGTCCCTATTCCTCGAATATTTTGAAAAAGAGATAAATTAATGAAAGTTCTAGTTATGAGTTCAACTGAGATTTTATTTTAGATAATGAAATCAAAGGAATTTAAAATCCAAATTCATCATGCATAGTATATTTATGTGTTTCAGTTATTTCATGTGGTTCTATTTACTTCAAAATATGAAAATGTGACCATATAAATATGTGACTATACGATTGTGGGATTATGTGAATATGTTATTTTGATTAATTAGAAATAATTAATCATATGTGATAGAAATATGTAATTGTGACAATGAGAAATTATTCCGTATATCTTCTCGTCAATTTTTAGAAAAATCAATCTAAGATTTAATATTCGATATTGGGTTCGATGAAACTATAATATAAAATTCTATTAGAATCACAATCCAAAATTTGATTCGGCTAAGAAATATCGCGCCACGATCTAAGAAGCTAATTAATAGATGAACGTATATTATATTAATTTTATGAAGAGTGGAAAATCACAATACCCATTATGGAGATAATATGTACTCCCCATACCCACTACTATAAATATGTACTCCTCATACCCACTTGGGTCACCCATTAATTACCAATGTCATATTTATGTGTATATAATTTGAATAATAATTTGTGGGGAATAAATACAAACAGTTATCCGTATAAACATGCAAATCATATGCATTTTGTGTTCGAATATGTATGCGATTTTTTTTTTACCCTTTTATTGAATTTCTCTATTATATACTTCGTTTATTTAAATCTATTTTTCAATATGAAAATAATTAATGCAATACTATCAGGCACATCACACTTCCGTATAAATAAATTCTACGTGTACCAACTTCGTACCTTTTTGACCGAAATGCTACCGGATTTATCTGCCGGAAGTTTTAGGGACCTCGTCCAACCACACGATCGCAACCGATGGTTTCCAGCCACAGACCTCTTCAGCAACACCCAGCACAGTCGTCGCTCGTTTCCTACCTGAGGCGTAGGGTATTCCGTCGATGCACAAAGGAATAATAAATACTGGAAGGGATGAGCAAAAGCCCATATTTTTATTTAGAAATTATACAATATTTTTTACAACATTAGTATATCTCCTGTAGAGAGGAGACAAACTTGTTTAGCTACCTATGGTAGCAACTTTTGGATACATAAACTAAAAGGAAAGAAAAGAAAAGAAGAAAACTATGCTAATTTTATTTTGGATGAAGCATAGAGGATTTTGGTTGTGTAAGTTTTCGATGATCCTTCTGCTTTCATCGCTTTCATCTGCCCGAGTTTATATAGAGGTCTGCAGTGACCTCTCCCTCTCCATTATTGCCTTAGATTCCTTATCCTTGGCTCCTTTTTCTTCACGTGAAGCGGGTCCTGCCATTATCTTTTTTAGCACAGCCGACCTCCCATAAAGCGGGTTCCCCATGTCTTCTATTATTGCGTGAAGACAACCCACCTGAATGATTTCCCGTGACTTGTGGATCACTGTTTTTCTGGTAGTTGTCCTCTTACACACTTGTAGTTTAGTGGGTAATTCCTGTTCATCCACCCATCATTGTCGTTTTCTTTTTTGTGAGTGATTTTCCATCTCAAAGTCACATGACTCCTTTGTGCTGTGTCTGGAATCTATTTTTTTTCTCGGGGCCCTGGGTGCCCTTTCTTTTGGCAGTGCCTTGTGCTCCGCATACTCGTTGGAGCGAGCCTTCTCTTTTCCTTTTCTGGGGAGAAAGCCCTTTCCGAAGTCTAGCTTCTTCTGGTTTGGACAATCCGAACATATGCGTTCAGACCAATGCACGAAATGAGCCATGTTGCAATATTTGCGATGAGTCTCCTTGCTCCCTGCAATCCTGCTTTCCCAAAGCAAAGTCCTCTTTCTTTCGAAAGCTTCCTCTGCAAATTTGGTTGATTTTCCTGTCATGGTGTTTAACAGGAATGATCCATTCGATGGGTTCTGGAAGAACTTGAATGGAAACTTGACTTTGTCCATCTCAGTGACACAGACCCATAGACCCCATACTCTTCTGGTTGAGATGAGATCTTCTGGCATGGTTGAGACTAATGTAGTCCCTTCCTCTAATGGTGCCTTGATTCTTCCTAAGGCACTGGTATCAGGTCTCATGAGCCTTATATAATGGAAGGCTTCGTGGTTACCCTTTCCTGCTAGTTTTGGAGCTGCACTGATAAAGTATAACTCCAGTATATCTCCTCGGCTAAGCAATGAATTGTTAGCGCATGCATCATACACAGCTTCTTCGATCCATTTTGGTAGACCCTTGATCTCCGTGAATGATGGTGATGTAGTATAAACAAAGGCTAACCCTTCAAATTCATACCACCTCTTAACTTCGTGTGAATCGACGCTTGACATCGTCCACACGCGCGGATATTTCCCCGAAACATCAACCTTTATTTTTTCTGGGTTGATATTTCTCATGGTGTTTAGTTTCTCCCAGTTGGCTTGATAAACCTGCCATGCAGAAGAAACTTCGGTTATGTCAGTATTAATCTTAGAGGTGCCAGTCTTTGACCTAAGGCTAATCTCGTTTCAAATAAGTGTTACATGGTGGATCATCTTACGTATTGAAAGATAATCACTTTACGCATTAATTTATAATACTCCCTCCTTCCCATTTATAATGGCCACTTTTTGTCGGCACGAGTATTAAAGAAAAATGATTTAGGGATAAAAGGTGTGTTTGATAGAGTTTTTATTGAATATGATATTATTGTAATAGTGTAATAAAGTTGTTTTGCTTTTTGAATGTGAGTGTAATAGTGTAATAAAGAATTGTTTGGCCTACAAAGGAAACTGACCAACTTATGTGGGACGTCTCGAAGAGAAATACTGGTCATTATAAATGAGACGGAGGGAAATTTTCAAAAAATAATTCAATACTTTATTTCAAAATGATATAATTTGACAAATAAATGCAAATGATCATCTCGTTGGACAATAAGTGTTACATGAATGATCATCTCGTTGCAAATAAGTATTGCGTAAAGGATTATCTCGTATAGAGTTTATAGACATATAATCACTTAATTTCAATATAACTTTAAAAGAGAATTTCAATATTTAAAGTGATATAATTTGACAAATCATTTTCTCAAATAAGGTTATATGAAGTATTATTTCGTTGCAAATAAGTGTTACATAGAGGATTATCTCGTGTAAAATTTATTGACGAAAATTACTTTAAGCTGTAGTTTGTAAAAATAATTTTTAAATTATAACAATATCCTTGTCACTTTCATGTATAATAGTGGGTTCACATAATATATTATATTTACTCATATATTTCCTACTGTCCACTCTCATTTATAGTGTGATTCTTACTTCACTTGTTACAATCTCTACACCCACCACTTTAAAATCTATGTCGTCCACAATGTAGCAACGATATTGTGGGCTGAGGAAGTATTTAACTTAAATGCAAAAATAAGTAACATTTTTTTTTTCAATTTTTATTTACAACAATAACTTTTTTTATTCATAAAGAAAAGGCCAAATGTACAAATTAGCCTAATAAGTTCACTTGGTGATAGTTTTAGTCTGAACTTAATTAGCATAATACTGATTTTAATTATATAGATTTGTGATAATTTTAGATAATAACTATTCCCTACATCTCGTTCAACATGTCTCGCTTTCCTTTTTGGATGTCTTGTTCAACATGTCTCATTTCCTTTTAAAAAATAATGAAGAAATTACTTTATTCATTTTATATCACTTTATGTCACTTCAAAAATATTTTATATCACTTTATCAATTAAAAAAATACTTTATATCACTTTATTTACTACACTAAACACACAATTTACATCTAATCCTTCTTTTTTAATCTCCGTGCCGAAAAGAAATGAGACATGTTGAACGGGAGGAGGGAATATTTTTTAGCATCATAAAATTGGCCCTGACACATTTAGTTGACACATGTCGCCACGTATCTTAAACGACGTCGTTTCCTTTTTTTTTTTAATTACGTGAATTAAATTAATTTTTAGTGCAAAAAATTGTCCAATCTACAAAACCCAATTAAAGTAATTTACTATGTGTTCTTATCCCAAGCTACTCGTTCATGCCACGAACTCGTATAGTAATACATGTTAATTATATGAATGTGTTTGTTGATATACTCGTAACCTTCTCATATTTGATTAAAAAAATAATTTTACAGCTTGAGAAAATAGAAATACAATATTTTGAGAAAATATATTTCCTCATGTTTAGGAATGACGTAAACTTCTTTTAATTTAAGATTTTAGTGAATGAAAAATTGAAAAAAAATTACGAAAACATGTCGATTAACTCCTACAACACCGCATTTTCCTCATGTCGTTGAAGAAACATGGTCCGGTTATGTTGTTGAAAAACACGGCCTTATTGTACATCATTTTCTCCATCTCTCGTCTTGACCATTGTCATTGGCTAACCTTCATAGTTGTCGTATTCTCCATCTAAGGTTGCTACTGCGACATTCATTAATTCAACCACATTAACTAATTAATATTCTTCTTTCCCAAACCATGTCATCTTCAATTTAAGTCTTCTACTCAAGAATATTCTTAACCAAAATACAAACTTGTGTATTCTTAACCAAAAAACAAACTTGTGAACATAGCAATTTGCACGATTGCCTCCACATGATAGTACGTTAAATAATTTCTTAACTATTAAAAATAAAATGTTATAAAAATTATATGTCCTGGTATCAAAATATAAACTTTTGTATGATCAGTATTTGTTTACTATCAAACTATAGACTTTTCGTGAATGGGTCCGAATGTGTATTTTTTAACATTTACATAATGGACTTTAAAGATAAACCTGCGGGCTTAATCATTATACTGTCCAATTAAAAAAAAAAAACATTATAACGAAAGTCGAAATGAACTTTATACCTTCAATGACACTAATAGGGAATCAACATGTAACCATATTTTTTTCATTACAAATCAATCGACCATGGATTAATCACTTAGACTTACGGATATACAAAATCAATACATTGAGGAAACATAAATACTACATCAAACTTTGAAATCGATATGATACGTACATTTTTATAAATCTGAGATGAGCTCATAATCATGTTTTTGCTTATTAAAGCTCCACATAATTGTCCGGTGCAAAATATATTGATGGTCGACGAAGACAACAACAATTGAATAATTGAAGAGACTTATTATAAACTTCCCGTTGAGGCGACGACAATTAAAGCCAAGCATGTGATTTCTTGTCTTTCTAAAAAATGAGAAACTTGACTCAAAAGGTTCAAATTATATATATATATATATATATATATATATATATATATATATATATATATATTCCTTTTTTGCTATTGTTATTATTAATTTTTTAGGAGGTTTATGGCTATTAGTTATTGCTTAAAAATCCTTATATTATAAATCAATATACATTAATAATAGATGTAATAGTGCAAAATAACCATTTTTCTAGGAAAAAATGTTAAAATAGTCATCACATTTTAAAAGTTGTAGAATAACCATTTAGTTTATGAAATGACATAAATACTCTTGATGAGTATACAAGAAAACTAACTTTAATTTGAATCATACAAGAACACTAACTTCATGTATGAATTTCCGGCGAAAAATTCCGGCCAAAAAATTTTGGCGAAAGTTTTCCGGCCAAACATTTTCGGCCAACATTTTCCCGGCCAAAAAATTCCGGCGGAGGGATTTCACATAAAAGAAGAATCTACATACAAGAGTATTTCACATACAAGAAAAGTAACATACATGGAGATAACGTACATGCATATTTACATACAAGAATATTTACGTACAAGAAACTTAACATACAAGAAGTGTTCATGGCAGGAAGAGTAACATACATGAATTCCGGCATACAAGAAACAAGACATACAAGAAGAGTCATGTATATGGAAGATTCAAGAAGTGTTCATGGCAGGAAGAGTAACATACATGAATTCCGGCATACAAGAAACAAGACATACAAGAAGAGTCATGTATATGGAAGAAGCAACATACATGAAGATATTTCACTTACAAAAAGAGTCACATATGTGGAAGAAGCAACATACATGAAGATAATTTCAGCGAAAATTCGAATCATACACGAAGCCTAACTTCATGTATGCATCATACACGAAGACTAACGTTCATGTATGCATCATACAAGAAGATTGACTTTCATGTATGAATTTCCTGCGAAATTTTCCGGCCAAAAAATTTTGGACAACAATTTCCGGCGAAAAATTTCCGACGAAAGTTTTCCGGCAAAAAATTACGGCGAAAATTTGAATCATACACGAAGCCTAACTTCATGTATGCATCATACATGAAAACTAATCTTCGTGTATGCATCATACACGAAGACTAACATTCATGTATGCATCATACACGAAAATTTTCGCCTCCAAAAATTTCAAATTTAAATCATGCATGAAGATTAGTTTTCGTGTATGCATCATACACGAAGAAAAAAATATACACGAATGCATATCTCATACAAGAAAAAAGTGATAAAAGAACGATCTTATACACGAATGCATTCACGCATACACCAATGCATACACACATATAAGAACAATCTCATACAAGAAGACTGTCGTTGCCGGCGCCGGAAAATTTTCGCCGGAAAATTTTGGCCGGAAATTGTTGGCCGGAAAACTTTCGCCGGAATTTTTTGGCCTGAAAACTTTCGCACGAAGAAAAAAACATATACAAATACATATCTCATACAAGAGTAGAGAGTAGAAACATTAAGGGGTAAAAAAATCCTAAACAAAAATAAATAGCTATTTGAAAAACTTTATTTTGAAAGTGACATTATTTATCTTTTGTTTTTGAAAATGACTATTTTGACTTTCCACCCTTAATAATATGCATTAATTATGTTTCCGTATGTAATATGGCACATAAGTCAATAAATATAGTAAAATATTAAATCAAGTTAATTGAGCTATATATACATTGAATCAATTAATGTCAATTTAATTGCCATCAAAATTATGAGGAAATCACAATGATTTATGAAGCATCTGTCACCAAAATTAGGCGTGGTATGTTGATAAATGCACATATATAGATAGATACACACATGGCACGTGTATATTTTGGTATACGTTATGTGCTATATATAACCGTATAATCTATACAGATTTTTTTTTAGCAGATAATCTATATAGATTTAATAGTATCAATCAATTAACATATTCATGAATTACAAAATTATGTTAATTACAAAAATTACGTTATTCGTTAATTGACTAAAATAAATCTATCAAGATATTAACAATTTGATTTATGTTCATTACAAAAATTACGTTAGTTAATCGACTAAAATAAATCTCTCAAGATATTAACAATATCATTAATATTAATAATATAATTAAAGGTAAACTAATCAATTAATATATAATGAAACTACTGGAACAATCATTATTTAAGGAAATAAACAAATACTAATAAGAATAGATTTGTACTTCTTAAAAAATCACCTAGCAGAAACCGAGTATTTGTGTTTTTTTATCGATTATAGTTTCAACAATAGATTAGTTGATTAAAACTCATTAAACATGTAGCGGTTATATGTATCATTTCGAATGCTAGCATGTTAGGAAGTGGATGTCATATAAATTTGTAGTATTTAAGATAAGTATGAAAGGAAAATAGAGAATATGCCACATAAGCATGAGAATGATTGTGGTGGTTTGAATCTATATTGCTATTATAAAGAAGATGACTATATCATGTCTCCACTCTTTTTATTATATAAACGAAAATTTCATCTAATGGAAAATCCTATAAATACATAAAATCAATGTATATTTTCTCATTCTTTACATCGTGCATTAATTTAAGAGTTAATCCATCAAACTAGCACTTCTGGATTACTTTTTTTAATATTTGGCACTCCTTATAAAAAAGTTTGAAATTTAGCACTTTATCTCATTTTTACCCTTCTACACTATTTCTAATTCCTATCATATCCTCAAATCTAATCCTCTCTCTACAATTTATCTGCTCTTTCTCTCTCTATTTCAAAATCGTTTTTCTGCCTCAAGTCTAATCGTTTTTTAATCTCTTCCAATGCCAAATCTGATCGAATATTCATGTTCCTCGTGAAAAATCGATCAACTTGGCCGTTTGAATCACTCAAATCCGTCTGGTTTTGAGGTAGTTTTCGACATCGAAAGTTTCGCCGGTTTTGGTTCGTCGACTACTGTTTTCTGTTCATTTGCGCTGCCGTCGCTCGGAGTTGAGGGTCGACGTACATAGATCCTCAATCCTCGCACCCCTGCACATCCAGTGGTGGTGGAGGTGAGACTCCACTTGCCAGAAAAGTCAGCGAATCTTGGACGGACTTTGAGCTGCCGTCGGCAACGCGTTTTTCCGGTCAGTTTTCAATTTCAGATTCCGGCGAAGTCCGAGCGACCCACCGCCGCTGCCATATACCGTTGGAATCGTCTCTTCAAGGCGCACAACCCTGTGGTGGTGTGGTGCCTCGATTCAACGTCCACAAGAATCACCGGAGCTTTTTGTATATCGTGTCGTCGAGCGCTATTTTGAAGATTCCGGCTCCGGCACGTCGACTCGAGGAAGGGGACAGGTACCATCCTCTTCGTCTTGCCATTGTGCATCTGTTGGTATAGGTCGGGATGGCTGAATCGCTTCGGAGAAAGTTCTGCCATTATTTTGGTTTTTGAGTCGCCGCCGGGGAAAAATTGCACATTCCGGCATCGTCACGGCGAGTTGAGGGAAAGGACAGGTACCATTCTCTTCGTCTTGGCATTGTGCATCTGTTGGTGGTGGTAGGGAAGGCTGAATCGCTCCGGAGTGATTTCTGCTAATTAATTCGTATTTGCCTCGCCGTCGGCGAAAGCTTGCAATTTCCGGCTGACGGACGGTGATTCGAAGCTTGGGATCACCTTTGCTGGACTTGCAGAGGAAGAGGAGAGCGGTGAGGTAGAGTTTGAGCTCTGCTGCACAGTTCCACAAGATTTCCCCTTTTTTGGCTTCGGTGATGTCGACCTTGAACGACAATGGCTGTGACTCTCATGTGTTCAAGCTGGATGAGGATTTGTGAAGTGTTATGCTTTCAGTTTGATGTTGGACTTGGTTTGTTATATCACAATCCTTTGTATCTTTTTTTGTGTGCATTCACAAAATTTGACTATTTTTTTGTGTGATGTCTCAAAATTTTTTCTTTTTTTTTTACTTCACAAAAATTTTCAATTTTTTTGCGACTTCACAAAAATGTTCAATTTTTTTTTGTGATTTCACAAAATTTTCAATTTTATTTTGTGACTTCACAAAAATCGTATAAAGGATCGTGACGGCGACCGTGAGAAAGTGGTGGTGTTTTTTTTTTTTTTGTTCAGTCACAAATTTTTTCCGGTGACCGCCGGCGGCGGCGGCCGGAAAGTGGTGGCAGGGTGGCGGCGGTGGTGGGGTTGTGGTGGTAGAATGTTTTGTTTTGGTTCAGTCACAAATTGAAGAAGATGAAAATGAAAAGATGGGGATATGAAGGGAAATACAAATTGTAAAGGAGGGTAAAAAAGTAAGAAAGTGCTAAATTTATAAGTTTTTATAAGGAGTGTTAAATTTTAAAAAAACTATCTAAGAAGTGCTACTTTCAAAATCCTCTCTTAATTTAATTTGACCAATTAGTTGATCAATAAATAGTTACTTATTCTTAAACGATAATTCATATATTTAATATTATAATTGTATTATTCGTAATAAGAATCCTCCTCGATTTTCGACGGGCTATAACTAGTTCCAATCAAACAACATAAATATAGTCAGTCTTTTAATTGATATTCTATACTTAAAAGACTATCGTTTGAGTTGCCCATTATATTCATATTATGTCGTTGATTAGCCCGTCGAAAATCGACGAGGAATCTTTATTATATTTATATTATATTCAAACAACACTCTTTTAAGTATAGAATTCAATATTCTATACTTATTCCTCATCGATAATCTTTGAATTGATATCAAAACCCAGTTGATCCCAACTAAACGACATAGTACTCATAATTTTTGTTGACATATAGTCCAGATTTAATGCATTAAATTACTGTAATTATGCATTAAAATATTAATGCATTAAATTCCTACACATGTTTATTGCATCATATTAACATTAACTCTCTGCAATTTTCCATAGGAGCGAAGCCAAACCGTATAAAGGCGAGCTCTCCTGACGTGACATGATCACATGTGGTATGATTGCTACCCATCATAAATATAATTCGGGTCTGAATATCTCTAGAAATTTTCAATGTAACATTTACATGAACAGTAGAAAATTTGTCCATAATACATTAGATTAGTTTGATTAATTAGATGTATTGGGAAATATATTAAAGTTTTGATTGATTCCAAAACCAATTGACCCCAACCGAGTAGATGTTGTCAGATCCTAATGTTAGTATTTAGGCTCGCTGTTTGAGCAATGTTGAGATTTTATCTTTACAGGTCTACAGCTGAAGACGGCAACAAGGCTTCACTCGGAAAGAACATCAGTTGTAAGAAAGACAACTGAGCGTTCAAAAGATAGAACATGAGATGAACGAAAGACAAAGCGTTCAAGAGACATAACATCAGATGTGAAAGACAACTGAGCATTCAAGATACAGAACATCAGTTGCAGGACTCGAACTGATAAGATCAACAACATGAAGTTCAAAATAGCTGAGAGTTCAACTGTTCCTATTCAGACAGAAGGTCAGATGAATTTCAAATAAGGAAGTCACGTGAAGGTTTGACGTTCTGTCATTACCTCATTTGGCCCAACACAAGACTGTCTCAGATGGAAAGCAGAAGTTCACAGTTGCCGAATCGGGAAAGTCTGCAGAGATGAGAGACAAACCATCGCTTTCACAGAACAGAGATCAACAGCTCCTCCAACGGCTAATTGATTCTCTCCGCCTATAAATAGAGGTCTTCATTCATTCACCAAAACTTACGAGAAGACAGACAAGTGCGAGAAGAGATAAACGAGCGAAAGAACGATACACTTCACACGAGCTGAACTGCATTCAAACTCTAAGAGCATCACTAGTTGAGAGTTCATAGAGTATTAGATTCTGTCTTGGTGTTTTTGATCTTAGTTTGAGTTTTCATTCATTCAAGCCTAGATCCTAGCTCACTCCTTTGTTCGAGCTAGTAGCTGGAAAACCCACCTTTTTACATATTCTCTCAAAAGGATTGTTAGGACCCTACTCTTCCCGAAATTGAGTAGATAGGTTGATAAGTACCCGTAAACTTATCTTAACGGTTGCAAAGCCCGCGTAAGCTTTGTGGTTGAAGTCCTAAAGAAATTGGACTGAGTTGTGTGGACTCACAACTCCCCGTGGACGTAGGAGTTCTTTCCGAACCACGTAAATCTTTGTGTGTTTGTGTTTTCTGTTCAGTTATTTATTGCATATTCAACTGACCAACTAACCAGCACTCAAACTGCATTTTTACATTCTCAACTGATTTGGTTATTGACCGACCCTGCTTCTGAGCGTGAGTTATTTATACGAGTTGTTATTTTCCACCACTTTCCGCACAACACTACACTTCCAGCTGAGTATCCTTACTCAGTTGTGATTCCAGCTGAGTCGTATTACTCGGTTGTGATTATTTTCAGGGGGTTGTTTTTAAAATTCTTAACTGGTGTATTCCCCCCATACACCAGAACTCGTATCGGGACCATCAAGATGCCACTAGATTAGGATCTATATATATAAAAAAATTATGTTTTTGTTTTTATTGAGGAAATTATAATGAGTACAATCAAATAAATCGCTATATCACCATATAGGTGTACCTCTACACCACAATATGGTACCACTATACCATCACGCAGGGTGGGACAACTACTCCACCATAAGGTGAGAAATAAACTACACCGCTTGCAAGCAGGATTGAACCCAAGACCTCTCATGAAGGAGAGACTTGTGGTACCTCAGCCAGCCAATTAAGCTAGGCCTCATCGGCTAAAAAAAAAAGAAAATTATGTTAGTTGAATACTGACATGCTTAAATTTCATTCGTTTAAAAATTTGCAAGTTCGAGCGTGGTTCGACATATAAAAAACAAGTTTGAGTTTGGCCCGAGCTCGGCCGATTTAGACCGAGCTCAAACTTCATTTCAAAATAAAATTGACAAGCTCGAGCTATAACTCGTATGAAATTTTTACTATATGCACGTGTATTTGAATTCTATTAATGCAAAAAATAAAATACAAGAACTCCTAACCTACTCTATAAACATCAATATCTCAAATATTTAAAACATTAAAAACATGTTCGCTAGCTGAGTTGTTAGCATAGAACTCGCATATGTTTGCGAGCCTATCAACTGAATATAGGTAGGCTCTAACATGATTGGAAAATTTGTCAAGTTCAGTTCGAGGCTCGAGCTCCGTTCTAATTTGGCACGAATGATCATTTTTGGAACCGCGCTTCAATTTAAATTGGGTTTTTTATTACTTTTTTATGTGACATCTTTTATTATTTTAATAAAAAAATGACACATAATATAATTAAGAATACAAAATTTAAGATATATTATTATTATTATTGTATATTATTTATTAATTCTCACACTATTAATTATACCACGTGTTGTCTTCTTATTAAAATAATATAAAATGTCAAAATAAAGAGGGAATAGAAAAATCAGTTTGACTTTAAACAACGTGCATTGCATGTTGACTCCCGTTGACTAATGAAAAAGACTGCACCACCCTTGATTCCCAAATTAGAATCCCATGCCCTAATCGCCATCTCCGCCTCATCGGCACGCCGCCGTCGCCGTGAAATCTGCTGGAACTGGTTTGCGTGAGCTGGCGCTCATTCACTTCACTCTCGCGTTCTCAAAATCCCAGTGATTCAGCCTTTAAGGTTTGATGCGGAATCTAGTTTTTCTAATTTCGAATTCCAATTACGATTTACGAGTGTTATTTAAGGAAATCGATGTGCCGAACACCCTAGCTTGTTGATTCCAGAGATTCGTTTTGGCTCTTGTGATATTTTCATAATCTCTTGACCGTTCACTTCGTCTTCCACGTTTAGTGTTTACTCGAAACCAAAAATGGCGAGCTGTGGTACTAGTGGCGAAGCGGAACGTACCACTACTGACTTCCGCTGCGTGCAGTGTGGATTCCCTGTCAAGACACTCTACATTCAGTATTCTCCAGGAAATATTCGCCTTGTTAAATGCGTAATTCATCATTTTTCTCCGGCTTATTCAAATTAAGTTTTTATCTTTTTACCTTATTAGGTAATCGACAATTTGTTGCGATTGATTTTAGGGAAATTGCAAGTCCGTTGCTGATGCATACATCGAGTGTGAAATAATGGTAATTGAGTCAAAAGAAAAGTAGACTGCATTATATTTGAGTATTTGATGAATTTTGTTTTAATTTTCTTTTTCTTATTTACTATTCAGATTCTCATCCTTGATTTAATTCTGCACAAGCCCAAAGCGTATAGACATGTATTCTACAATATGTTCAGTAAAGAGACTGCAAATTTTGAGGTATAATATAATCCCTTGACATTGTTATTTTCTTTGATTTTACATACCATTTGTTAATGCGTATTTTTCTGTTTCAGCAGGGCTTGTTGTGGAAATTGGCTCTGGTGTATGGTATGTTGGATATCTGTATCCTGTGATTGATTAAGCGCGGCAAATTTTTACCAGTTTCTGAATGATAATTTAATGTTTCTGTTGTGTGTTTGAATGTCGTAAGAGTATATGTGTTGCCTTATCTGCTCTAGACAAAATGTGGGTTTTGAGCTCAAACGAGAAGGAATATCCCATGCCTGCGAGTTTTACGTCATTTCTGCTGGAATTGGGAAAGGTTTGAATTAGAAAGCTACATCATATGTTAATTCGCAGTTTAAATATGACTGTTGGTGACGAATCGAATTTTGACTTAACTCTGTATTTTGATGGTTGGTTTCCCAGATGCTGACTGGTGTAATGTTTGGGAACCTCATATTTCTTTTTGTATTGTTCTATGGGACTAGAAAGCTTCTCAGCGCAGCGACTAGGTTTTGTGGGTAAATATTTATTAGCTCGTTTTTTCTTAACGTTAGTTTTGGTGTTTTGCTTTAATGCAACACCTCTTACATTTGTTCCTAGCTGCCTATTTGTCTAGTTGTTTTGGATAATGTTAGCTATTTCACAAATCCAGCTAATGTTTGAATGAAAAATTTATCAGCAAAGATAACATTATAGCTCTTTCCCGGATGTTATGCAAATATATGATACTCTGATGTATAGAAATGATTGAAACCTTCTGAACAAGTGGAAATAAAAATGATAGCTCTTACCTGATTTCTCATCTTTTTTAGTATTGTTTTACTCTTCTTCTTGACAGGTGGAAACAAATATGGTTTGTGGTCGTTGTGTCGAGTTACTTCAAGATCTTTCTGTTGGCCATGATGGTATGTTTATCGCAGATACTTGATCCTTTGAGCATGTTGTTGTTATTATTCCTATAAGATTATTATGGAACCCACATATGCCTGGTGTGACCTTCATTTCTGATGAGGGGTAAAGTACCCTCCGAACTATAACCAAATTTGTTTCTGTTCACACACACAGATATACATATTTTTCGTTACAACTTGCCCACTGAACAATCTGAATTTTGCAAAATTCCCACTATAGCACGCTAACATTGGAATATTTTGCCAATATTTTTTCTTTCAGAGAGAATTTGCTACCAATGTACCACCACTGTATTCCTTCTCAACCCACACCCTGAAATAGTACATGTATAGGCTAACTTACAACTGTCACATAGTTGACTTGATGACTTGTAGAAAAAAGTGTTGATATGCATAAGTTCAAATTGATCATAGTTTGGCTATTGGTAGTTCCCTCTTTCAATGAGTAAGAATTTTATGGATTTTCTATGCATATACTTGCTGTATTTTGTTTAACTATTTGCATTTTGTAGGTCTGGGAATTCCCTTCCTCTGTGATTGGAATCATTGACATTTTTGTCTTATCATCCAACACTGTGGCTTTAAAAGGTGTGAAATATTGTTATTAAATAGGAGTCATGCATGAAAACATGATACAAGTACATATCGAGCCCCTGTGTTTGTAACAGATCGCTCATGTATATAACTGATTTGTCTTACCTATATGCAACCCAATGTTTCTTACAGGAAACTTTGCCCTTTTTTCACGTGAATACTTGCTTGTTTTATGCATCATGAGCAGAATTGTTTGTTAAACAACCATTGATGGCTAATATTGCCCAACATTTTAATGGTCTATAGCATAATTTTTTTTCTTTGTTATTGTTATGAGCCGGAGCTTGATTGCAGAAATAATAGAAATAGGAAGGATGTACTTTTTCATGCATTTCTCCTTGATTTAGGCAAGCTAACACGACATTCTATACTTATCAGTATGACCAAAAAGCATCAATATCATACTCATGCACTTTGTACCTTAACCAAAGTTCAGAGTATCACTCGTAGGAGTCACTTTTTTTTCACTTAATCTTAGATAAAGTTCACAACTACTGGTATCGGTAATGCATAAGTTTCTAGAAGACCATGCTTAGAGAGTTATTCCCACTCTAGGAAAGACGAAGCTTGGAAATGTCGTCATATATGTGTCAGAGAGAAGTGGCCTTGAGAGTGTGTGAATGGATTGGGCTTCTTGAAAGGGTGGTTGAAGATGTTTTTATAACCTCAAAAAGTTAATCATTTGTTTTCCAGATGGGAATATGCTAATTACTTGAGCTAGACGCATGTCCGATTTTGATAAAGAAAAACCATTGCATAATATCGTCTCAAACACATGTCATTTCCAAGTTCTTACAATCATGAATTATTTTCGTTTAGTTACTGCAAATATAGTGTCGTCATACTGATTAATAATACTATATTAAACCAGTGATCACCAACTCAGTGATGATGAGATGCTTCCTTGTTTGTGCCTTAGCACATGGGATGAAGTTCCTCGTCAGTCAGAACAAAGCGTTCGTCCTTCAAAGCTAAGTGACAAAAATGGTATCAACGATGATATCGTAGAACTGTTTGGTGTTCCCATCCTTGAGGTAAAATGGCTTGACCTTTCTCGTTGGCTCTAATTTAGCCCTTTCAATCTTTAAGATGTTATTTTTGCGTCTTAATATTTTTCAGTGAATGATGGGAAAGCTTAAGATATGCTATACTTGTAAAGTGATAGGCCATTTGTAGAGATGCAGAAGCTAAGCTGAGCTTTTGTCGACGATGCATCATTGAATAGAGGGAAATCAGAGGCTTTTTTGTTTCCTTCGTCGTCTTCCATCTTAGTTTTGTTGTCTAGTACACCAATTTTATTTTTTTTTCTTTTTTGATAATTGGGTTTTACTAAAATAGGATGGTTTAAGGTTTAAGATTTGCCATTTGGCGGCGTTGAATCGCTGTTTGAAGAAGGAATCAAGCATCGACATGGCTGCGTAGCTCAATTCTCAGCTCGACAGCTTCTGAAGAATAAATTTGCGGTAATTGATGATGATGAAGATCGACGGCTATAAATGGAAAGGACAAGTGCAACTGCTCCACCATAAAAACAATTGATTAGAGAGAAGCTTTTGCTTACTATGTAAGGATATTTTTCAGACTTATATTAATTGGACTTTAATTTCGTCATATTACAGATTTCCACAATAAATTAATTAATTAATCAATCATATAGATGAAGATAAGTTTCGATATCCATTTATCTTATAAATTGACCAAATTGAACCCGCTTCATTTGTCACATTTTGATTTTGATACCTCATTTTCGAACTAGGAAGTTGAATGATGATGAAGATCGACGGCTATAAATGGAAAGGACAAGTGCAACTGCTCCACCATAAAAACAATTGATTAGAGAGAAGCTTTTGCTTACTATGTAAGGATATTTTTCAGACTTATATTAATTGGACTTTAATTTCGTCATATTACAGATTTCCACAATAAATTAATTAATTAATCAATCATATAGATGAAGATAAGTTTCGATATCCATTTATCTTATAAATTGACCAAATTGAACCCGCTTCATTTGTCACATTTTGATTTTGATACCTCATTTTCGAACTAGGAAGTTGAACTTTTGTTAATTTAGAAATAAATTAGTGAATTATTATAATCAAGAATGTCCAACATTGAAAAAAAAAGAATAAGTTTTGTTGTGGATTTTTCGCACGTTCGTCGGGAAGTGAATGGTGTGGCTCATAGTTTAGCGCAATTTGCTTGTGCAAATTATATTGTGATGATCTGGAAGTCGGACTACCCATCTTGGCTCCAAGATATTGTAGGCCTTGATTTAGTTAAATAATAAAATTTGATTTAGTTAATATTCACATATTTGGATTATCATTAATCTATAGTGGTTAATTTTGTGCATTTTCCATGCTGCAAAATTACCTTGACCTTCGAAATTTCACTACATCCAAATTAAAGATTCTGATTTTTTTTATATATAATAATTCTATTTAGACATATTATGTCTGGACATACGTGCTTGAAACAGGAAAAAAAATGTCCGATTACCTTCAAAATTTCCTTCCTACTCAGACCCCTCTTCTGAAATATCGATCTCACGCACACTCGCTCCCAAATTTTACTCTCATCCAACTCCTAAACTTGTGAATTTAAATTGGGATGAAATTTTATAATTAAATTTTAAAAATTGTATCTTTATTAATAACCAAATTGTCGGAACTATGAAATTAAATTATTAGTTAAAAAATTTCGTCAAATCCCTATGTTTACCATCATATGGTTGGATGTAGTGTGTCCAAATAGTACTACCCTTTTTTTTAAATATCGAGATACCCAAGAAAATAATTGCATGTTGACATTTTGTGTGTGAATTAATATATATCCAATATTAAAATTAATTTACAAAATGCTTCAAAATTAAGAGCTTAAGTTTGATAATAACACTTTATTTTGGTAACTTAGTATTGAATATTTGGAATATACTTCTACATTTGAAATGATATATACACATACATTATTTGGAGTCATAAGTTGCCGGAACATGTAAACTAAGTTACAAATTAGGCTGATAGAATTGTTCCACATGGTTTTCCTAGTGCGGTTTATCTCTCGTGTGGTTTGCAGACTATTATACGGAAACGAGATTTCACTTCCGTACTTTGGATTGCGACTACAGCTTACTCTCGTCATAAAACAGAAGATATACATACCAAATATTGTCCTAACCAAACAAACAAAACGAACAAGGTTGACAGTCCCTCTTGTTGTACGAGACGAGCTAAGATCCTCTGGTCCATAACCGGCATTTAATCGATGTTTGGAAGTCCTCACAACAAAGAATCGAAGAGATTAAGACACCAATTGTGGATTAGAAGATCTTCACTCGTACACGGATGTACATCAAGATGGCTTGCAGGCTGCACCTCCGTCGTCGGCTTCCAACAAGGGTTTGAATCTAAGAATCCTTTCAAGCTTTGCCATTGGATTAATCTGCTTAACTGGAGTTTTCTTAGCTGCAGATGGCCCTGCCCTTGCCTCATGTTCACCAACATTAGGCTCCGCATCTACCAAAATAAAACACGTATCAAGGGTTCAGATCTTTGACCCATCAGTCGTCACATCGTGAGACCGTCTCAGAAAGAACTCCCCATTTAGGGAATTACAAATGATAATTCGAAAAAATTGGGGATTCTATGATTGCATAAAAGTAGAAGTTGGTATTGTAACTGCAACATCGTAAAAGTTCTAAATTCGAGTAAATATTTGTGTTATTTCCGACAATTGATCCGAGGAAATAACTGAAAATTAGAGCAATCAAAAGCCTGCCATCTCAGCCTTTCAGGCCGCATGTTGGAAAAAAAGATGAAAAACATAGGTCTAAAATAAATTGCAGTTCCAAGAATTTAAAGCATTTCTTATGAAATCAAAAGGATTGGCCTAATTGTTTCGTATGAAAGTAAAAGCAACTTTTTAATGAAAAATTATTTCACCACAAAAAATAGAAGTAGGGATGGTGCTCACCGCTTTCATTGAAAACAAGGCAGGTCCCAATTGTTTCTGTGTATTCTCCAATCTGAGATTAAAAACATATTATTTCATGAAGCGTATGACTGAAGAAACAAAAGCCGTTTGCAGTGGCCAAGAAATAACTGCTAGTCGATTTAGCAAACATATATACTAAAGTTAATTCCAGTTCATGCAGATTTTATTTAGAAGTCTTGGACAGTTATATACTTTTACTGAAAGCAGCCACACAGACACTACATATGTGAGCCTGAAGAACTTATTTAAAACCTCAATATCTCAAATATTTTCTCTGTTAACAAAAAAAAACAAACCCTAGATAGTGTCTAGAATGTCTACATATAACGAACAACACCGCAATCACACAACCATTTTCAAAAATTTAGTGGGATTAGTTAGAGTGGCTGAAAAGAAAGAGCAGGCATTCGAAATAGTAGTTATATACTATAGTTCCTCACCACCAGTTCGCAACCATATAAAAGAAAAGGCAAGACAAAAAGGAAAACCAACCAAAATAGAGAAAACATTTCAAAGAGAAGCATGCAAATTTAATAGTCCTTGACGTACCAGCTTAATTTTGTTATCTATCACAAGAATCGGGTTGAGTGTGTCCAGCCCCTGCATTAGTCGTTTAACAATCACATTAATATATAATGTTACATAATTGGTGTCCAACAATCCAACTAAAGAGCTTCAAATTCTACAGACTCATTCGTAACTAATCAAGAATCCGGTACAAAACTTCAAGAACAAGTCCTAGCAAAAGATTAGCACCTAATTACATTTTCAAAAACAATTCGAGCATGAAACTAGCATTGCAAACGAACTAGAATAACATGTGTTGATAGCATGTGTAAGTGCTTTCAAAATGGTTGAGATATTACCGTGAGCACGTATGGCGCATTTTCTGGAATACGAATGTGGTGAGCTACCCTATCCATATCGAGCAGCACATACTCTTCTTCCTCTTCATCTACTTCTTCCACCTCTTGTTGCCCCTCCTTTTCTGGTTCCGCCATTTCTAAAAATTTTACTCTGTTCATGCAATAAAAATCAACAAAGTGAAGCTCACACCATAGAAAAATCAAATGCAATTTCCATGAAGCTTTATTACAAAATACCGATTCAAATAAGAGCGTGCATGCATCTGCTCAAAACCGAAATTTCTACACAATCTTTTACCATAATCAATATGAACTTAAATCATCGTTTTAGCACTGATACAACTGAATTATAAGTAAAGAGGGGGAAAGAAGGCTAACGAGAACATAATATCTTCAAATTTAAGCCTGCATTTTCACTGAGTCATTTCATCAAACAATATATATGCGAAATTTGGGTTGCCAAGATTGAAAAATAACACCATCCTTTTAAGAATCAAATGCTTACTGCTTAGCTCCCTTGCCTTCGAGGAGATGGATGCAACGAGATTTTTTCCTTAGATTTAATTACAAGCAAAATAAGGTTGCTCAGCCGCCGCGACGGCAGCGTTGGACGTGGACGGCCGGAAACAGTGAAAAATGTGAAAAAGGAACTCTGAACCGGAAAATATAATCATATAAAAAGAGTCCCAAAAAGAATTTTATTTTACAGGTTAATAGTGTTGAACATTTCAATCTAGGAATATTTTTATAATATAATGTATTCACCAACTCAAAAACATTAATTACTCACGATTATTATTATCTAATTGTCAGTGTACGAACTTTAGTTTATTTTTGCACAAGTAATGAGTTTAGTTTATTATTGATTGCTAACAATTGACTACCTGTAAGTTTTGTAAAAGGGGAAAAAATGTAGTGTTCGTTTGGGAAACCGGGAAAAATGTCTACATCTCTTATAAAGGAAAAAAATACTATAGTCCCTCGTCCCGATTAATAAGTCCATTTAGTATGGACACAGAGATTATGAAAAAAGAGTTAAATGATAAAAAGTGTAATTAAAGTAATATTTTATTATTGATGTTAAAGTGGGTTAAGTGGAAAAATATTGTACAATAAAGTAAACAATACTACTATTCACGTTTAAGTGTGACATAAAGTGGTTTACCTGCTCTATGTGGTTTGCAGGCTACTGCACAAGGAACGGGGGTTTACCCAGTGCGCACCTAAGGTAGCGGCTGCGGGTTCCCACGATATAAAAAAAAAAGTGTGACATAAAGTGGATTTTAGTGTATTAATCTTTGCCAAATAAAGAAATGAGACTTATTGAGTGAGACACCCGAAATAACAAAATGAGACTTATTGAACGAGACAGAGAAAGTACTATATTTTGCAAAATTATTATTTAGGACGGTTAACTTAGGACGAGAGTAAATGAAAAAGTAAGTCGAGCCGAATATGGTCATGCACAAACTTGGATTACTTTTTATCGAGCGGAGTCTCGAGCATTAGTTATTCGATATTCACAAGCTTAAACGAGCTTCCCAAATTTAGATTTATACAGTATATAAAAAGTATTGAGAAGCACTTGCATGCAACTGGTCTCTTTCCAGATCCGGGTCGGGTTGACCCGTTGACCCAGTCAAAATTATTATTATTATTATTATTATTATTATTATTATTATTATTATTATTATTATTATTATTATTATTATTATTATTATTATTATTATTATTTTAGTTTTTTTTTCGGCTCCAATTTCGACTCCGCCATTGCTCCGATTACTAATATAACGATAATCGTCGGGCAACAATTTAGACTTTTTAGGCTCACTGTGAGACCTTCGGCTTCCCTCGCTCGAATCTTGACCAAAAAAGAAGCGGCAAACAAAAAAATGAAGAGGCAAACAAAAAAAAGGTGGAAAAAAATGTGGATTTTTTAAAAAAATAATAGAAATAAAAAAATTGAAAAAAGAGAAACTGAAATTCAAATAAACAAAAAACAAAAAAAATAGTAAAAAAATATACTGGCGCGTGCACACCACGCGCCGCGCTTGGAAGCGGGCGCGTGTCGTGCACAAGCCACGCGCGGTCGCATCCTATGCGACCGGTCGTTTTCAAGTTAATGCAAAAAATATTTATTTTCTTTTAAATATAAATTACGTTATTCTCTGTAATATTTGCTCAAGTCGTAGATATCTGTAATCAATTATTCTAAATTATTACTATTGTTGTCATTATTGTTTTCCACTAGAGAAGCGATTAAACGTGATATAGTTTGGATTTTATAACTCACTTGCACGTGAGAAATTGCACTATGCGTTATAAAAGGAATACGTGGTAAAGAAGAGTCTTTATTCTACAGTCAAACTCTAATTAACTGAATATTTATTTTGTTTTTTATTAGAAAAAAAAAAGTACTACTTTTTTGTTTCTGTTTTTGTTTACTTGGAATTCGTAGTCTTTATGAATAGATGATCATAAAATATGCCCCTTTTTGACAGTTTTGTTTTTGTACTAGGACAACATGATGTTACAACATTATCCAACCCATTTTAAATCTTTAATGATACATGAGAATGTGCCATATTAATATTCAAGCGACTAACTTTTTTGGTCCCATTGATAAAGAAACCAATATTAAATTAGAAGTTTCCTCAAAAAATATTAAATTAGAAACAAGTATGTAATTGATGACGTTACATTAACACAATTATGTACATATAATAAACTTTTCAAGATTTAGAGTCGCCTTTAGATGATTTTTGAAGGAAGACTTATTTGCATTAAATACATGACGATTTTTGAAGGAAGACTTATTTGCATTAAATACATAGAATTAAGAAGGGTAAGATGGGATAATAGCCATTTGTAGAATTAAAATATCAATTATAGCATTACTTTTTAAAATATATAAATAATTGCATTTGTAGATTGTGGTCTTATTTACCCCTACTTCCTTTTTTATTATTCAAGTTTTTAAAATTATTGTGATTAATAATTGACTTCTAAAGTTTGTGTTTACGGAATTGAAAATGGGTGATGGCAGATTTTTTCAGTTTTTAGCCTAGGTATTCTCCGTCAGTCCGCCTCCACATCGCCGCCACCAAACAGAAATTCCTCCGGCTACCACTTGGGTCTTCTGGCTGACCTAACCTCCGGCCACCTGCTCACCGCCCCCCTTGGTCGACGGCTATATCTTCTATTCTCCCCAACCACAAAAGAACCACCACGACTGACCAATGTATATACACAACCACTTGGACCATCGTCGCCTCACCGTGATTGGTCCATCGAGATTGCTCTACCTCAGCGCGAATTTCTGGAAACCTTCTTCGTATTCATCTTCATCTGAATCTTTTTATATTTGTAATATTCTTCTTCCTCATCTCTATCGCGTCGGCGGTTTTGGTTTAGATTTTCATGTATGATACAAATTCACATGAAGAAAGCTGAGAATTCATATGAAAAAAAAAGTGTAATCACACACTATAATTTATGTGATTCAATATCTATTCACATGAAAAATAATGGGAATCAACATGAAAAGTAACGGGAATTCACATGAAAAATAATTTAAAAACACATTAAAATTTGTGTCGTTCTATATCTAATTGGCGAATTAAATAAATTCACAAATTCTATAATTTGTGATTTCACATACTAGAATATGTGAATTCACAAATTCTAATACGTGAATTCACAAATTTTATTATCGGAATTCATGCATGAAAAAGTAGGTCGCCGAAAGGGAGACGGCAACGGTGACTATGCCAGGAGTCAATAACAAATTTGAAAATGGTCGACATATATGAAAGAGATGAAGAAGACACGTTGGTCGATATTCTAATTTGTATGTGTTTCCTTACAATTGTCATAATTCAACAATATCTCTAGAAATTAATTACCCCAAATAACACAACTTTTGATGGTACTTCGTAATTTTATTTTTGTTACTTGATTGTACTTTTTTAATTTTATATTTTTTTACTGGATTGTAATTTTTTTTTCGGATCAATACATGATTGCATTTAGATCGAGTGATGAGTACCGTCTTTCGAATCTTAACCAGCAACTATGTGAAACCATAACTATAAAAACAATTTCACATAGCGTGAAAAAAGAATTTCCATCAGCAGAGTCAAATTTTTTACAGCTGTAAATTTATTCAATAAAATTATATACTAAATGTAACTACTTTTGAACTTCATTCATGGGCATCCAAATATGGTAAAAACAGACACGATCATTGTTTTTGTTTGCCTTGGGTGTTAATTGTCAACTGAAGTAGGGGTATAAGTGTAAATTAAGCGTCTCTATAAATTAAAGCTACTTAAGCTAATTAGCTGGAAAAAGTCATAACTAATGATAATGAGCCAAAACTCAATATAAAAGTAAACGAAGTATTTAAAACCAAAACAGGACTATTAGATTAATCTATTAGCTGGTAAAATTTGAAATTATAATCTGCTTCTTGACCCATTTTGTATCGGGCAATATAGTGTTTACGGCCATAAATTATTTTAATTCGCTTCGAACTATTGACTTTGTTAAATTGAGCCTTTGAATTTATTGTTATTGCATTGAGCTTGTTATTGTTACTTTGCAGCTTCTTTCAATGTTTTCAACTCAAAAATTTATTTAATTTTTTTTTACACTCAAATTGTTTTCTATATTTTGTTTTTTTTTTCGGTGTGAAATAGACATTAGATTGTATGCAATGGCGAGCATTTGAGCTCGCTCGCTCACCACTTTGATCGCCACGTGGCGGCGAGCTCGCAGTAGTCACATTGGCAAGCGAGCTCGCCAATTTTTTCTTTTTTTTTTATGAAAATAAATATTTTATTCATTTAAATTAAAAACATACATGGAAAAAATGCGAAAAATTACATGTTATCTCCGAAACTTTTCCAAATTTCTTCGATCAAATCATTCTCAAGTTTTGCGTGTGCTCTTTGGTCTCGAAGACTTTCTTTCCGCTTCAAATAGTCTGCGAAGCTAGCCGGGGCTCCTTGTCTCGTACTCGAACTCGGTTGGGCTTGAGAGGTTGTTTCTTCGTCCGGGCTCCAATTAGTTACAGAAACGCCCTCATCTTCAACTATCATATTATGCAAAATAATGCAAGCATACATGATGCCTGATAAAGTCTCTCGGAACCAGGAACGCGCCGGCCTACTAATTATTGCTCAACGAGCTTTGAGAATGCCGAAAGCTCTTTCCACGTCCTTGCGTGCGGCTTCTTATTTCTTCGCAAATAAACATCTCTTTGGCTCGGTCGGGTACGGGAGAGTCTTCACAAAGGTTGGCCAACATGGATAAATGACGTGAGCTAGATAGTAGCCCATCTTGTGCTGAGTGCCGTTTGCGAAGAAAGTTACCGCGAGGCTCTTTCCCTGCAGAAGATCTTGGAACACGTCAGACTGGTTGAGCACATTGATGTCGTTGTTTGAGCAGGCAACTCCGAAAAATGCGTGCCAAATCCATAGATCTTGAGAGGCAACAACTTCAAGCACGACTGTGGGGTGCCCCTTCTTCTGATTCGTGTACGCCCCTCTCCACCTCGGGCAGTTCCTCTAATGCCAATGCATGCAGTCGATACTACCAAGCATGCTCGGAAAGTCGTGCTTCGATTCGTGCATTTGCAAAAGCTAGTTGCAGTCAGCCGTATTTGGTGCCTGCAAATACTCGCCGCCGAATGCAGATATGATCGCTCGACAAAAATAATCAAGCGATTACCGACCACTGCTGTCTCCCATCCGTAGATACTCGTCGTATTGATCAGCGCATCCGCCATTTGCGAGTTGCCGCAACGCCATAGTGCATTTCTGGAGTGACGTGAACCCCAGTTTTCCCGTTGTATCCGCTCGCTGCTGAAAATAAGGCTCTCGAGCCTCAACCGCCCTGAAGATCGTGTTGAACAATTTTTTGCTCATACGAAAGCGGCGCCGGAACACGTCTTCGCCCCACGTTGGAAACTCAGAGAAGTAATCCACATTAAGACGGATCTCGGCATCAAGGCGGTCACGAGGCACCACCGTCCTTTTCCTCTTTGAACTTTGGGCGGCAGTCGCGGCGGCCGCCGCCTCCTCCTCCTCCTCCTCTTCCTCGGCGATTGCGTCGGTGGCCTTCGCCATGAGATTGTCGAACATGACGGGAATTTGAGCACTAAACTGTCGGAATTCTTCCATTCTAGCATTGAAATAATCATCGTCGCCCGACATGATTTTTTTAAATGAATGAAATAAACAAAAATATGAAGGTCTTGAGGAGATTTGAGAGAGAATTGAAGAGATTTGTGTATGAAATAGGAGAGAAAAATGAGGTATTTATAGGGATTTTTGAACTCGCTGGTGACCGTTGGCGATCGCAACGGCTAGCGATCGCGCCAACCAGCGATCGCCAAGTGTCCTTCCACGTCAACGAGCTCACCAGCCCTTGCGCTCAGCGTAGAGAGCACGCTTGCACGCGCTCCGAGCTCGCCAACGGAGTGCGAGCGTGCTATTGAAGCTCGCTGGGGCAGCGAGCGCGCCGCTGCCCACAACCTTATAGATAGTCAATAATAAAAATTCACTACATTCTCTCTCTCTCTCTCTCTCTCTTCCCTTTAATCTCTAATGTATCCCTTTCGCCACTGCCTCTATCACTGCCACGGGCACCAGATTTTGTTTTCCAATCATGTGTTTCGGTTTGATATATTCATGTATTTTTCTCTTTTCCAGCAAAGACTAACATACTCAACCTCGTAGACTAAATCAGGCATATCACGCCACCAAAGTGACAATCCATACTACACCCACATACACGTACAGATTGGATCCTCTATTACATTTTGGTGTTTATCTTCTATTGCATTAATAAGGAAATGACATATTGCATAATTAAGGGTTCAAAATTTAGGGAATATATTTTCTTTATATATACTTCCTAAATCTTAAACTCTTAGTTATGCCACTTATTATCGCATTATTAAATGCAATAGAAGATAAAATATCAAAATACAATAGAGGATCTCATTTGATACACATAAGAACTGAATTAAAACACTACACATTTCTCATCCCAATTAAGAGCACCCAAGCATTTACCTTGGACAGACTTTACTTCTCTAGTTTTAGTTATCTATCTAAACACAAACTAGATGTTATGGATTTTCAATATTAGGGTGTGTTTACTTGATAGTATAAATTTATACCTCTAAATGGAGGAATAATATTATGAGGTATAAATTTATACTTCATTGTGGGGACTACAAATTTTATATCTTGTTTGGTTGGAGGAATAATATTCTTATGACAAAAACTTTGGTGCATGTTCTCTACCGTGCAACACCCGACCCGGACCCGCCCGACCCGGCACGTGAGATGCACGCACGCCCCTCCAGGCCACGCACTACAGTAATTTTTTTTTTTTTCAGAAATTTTTTCCCCCTCTTTTTTGTTGTTTGCATCTTCAATTTTTGTTTGCCGCTTCTTCTTTGGTCAAGATTCGAGCGAGTGGAGCCGAAGGCCTCGGAGCGAGCCGAAAAATCCAAATTATTGCCCGCCGATTATCCTTATATTAGTAATCAGAACGAAGGCTCCGTCGGAAAGAATTGAAATTTAAAAAAAAAATGAAATTAAAAAAAAAGAAAAAAAAAGTGGTCAAGAGGGTTGACCTGGGTCAACCGGGTCGGGTCGTGTCGGACAAATGGGTGTTGCACGGTGCAGAATCTGCACCCAAGTGCTGCTCTATACTTATTTATACTTTCAGGGGGGCACCATAATACTTATATGTTATTCGCTTGGGATAAAATTGATGGATAAAGGAAGAAACATTCAAAACACATGGGAGATATAATATTATACCTCCATTTTAGAGGTATAAATTTATACTTCGGGCAAGGTAAAAGGGGCTACTTGAAAATTTATATCTCCTGCTTGAATTTTTCTTAAATGACAACTAAACAATATATAAGGGAGTAAAATAATATTATACCTTCTTTTACCTCCTTTTACCTCCAAGTGAACACACCTTAAAGGATACTACGTGAAAGTAAAATATATATTTAATTAATAGATAAATGGGGCCTTCAATCTGATCAGTACTATATATAGCTAGTAATAAAATATAATATCTCATCACTAATTAAAAATCAATTATTAAAAAACTCTCACGCACAAATAGCAACTGAATGCATTTCTTCATGAAAAAGAGAAAAGGAAGTATGGCCAAGACCAATTAACTTCAAGATGACGCCAATGTCTTCTCGAAGGATAATGCTGGTTACTAGAAAGTAATTACAAGTATTAGTATATCAATATTTTAAATTTTTTTTAACATCACTGTATCAATATTCTAGATACAATATAAATTTATTGTTAAAAAGTAAAAGCTTCATGAATGATGCCAACTTTCTTTTTTATAAGGGAAAAAAGGAAGAAAGACTACTAGTTACACTTGCTGCAGTTGAACACTAATTACATATTCAAAAGATATTTGTCTTCTACGGACTTAACTTTATATGGATCTTTAATTATTCAAATTTGCGTGTCACGCATAATGTTTGGAGAGTTAATAAATTAAATCAAGAGAGCTAGGATGTGTTGCTCTAATAAAGGTTCCTGCTAAAATGATCGCAGCCTATTTTGCTCGGAAAATATGGAATAATTGTGAAATCATATCTAAAGCACATTATATTGTTATCCTAATGTAATTGAAATATTTGCACGAATATTACTTTTGATGTGATAATATTAGTGTGTTTTTATTAAATTATGATTAAAGAGTATTAAAGTTTTACCAAAGAAGGTAAATTTGAGTTCTATACACTAAACCATCTTAACTACCATGTTTGTCTAAATAAACCATGAGAGATGCTCATGATTTGAACTCTTAAGTAACATTAAACTCAAAATAGGCCATTAGAGTATCGCGCGCACACAATGATAAAATTTAAAATTAATATTTTTTGCAGGTGCACCAAAAGTAGCGGCTCTAATTTCCCACGACATAAAAATAATAAAAAATATTAATATTTTTTTGGAATTATAATACGGTTTCGATTTGACATACTATCCGTGACCATTTATAGTATGTTTCGATATAGACAATCTAATTATATTAGTTAATTAACAGGTTAATAATTGGAAAACATAACCAATGGCGATGACAAAATATGAAATAAAATATAATATACATCATTGCGTAATCATTAAACTACGCACACAACCTAATATAATAAATTAATTCCAAACTTCAAACCTTATCCCAAAGAATGGTCTTTATTTTATATAGAAAATTATAATATTTGGCCTACACGAAATCTTTTATTGACTTCTCTCCGCAATTTTGTTCAAAAGAAAAAGTCTTGCACTCATCTTGTTTTATACAAATATTGTAAATTATAGTCAAGGGAATGTAAATACTTAGGTAGTCAAGAAACATTTCCCTTAGAATCCAATGATCGATGAAATTAATGAGACACTCACCTCTCCAGTCTCCTTTAATAGGTTAAATTACAGTTCAAATCCCACTACAAAAAAACCTGCCGAACACCAACATAGATTGCGACGAAAAATATTATGTCTCTATATCTGGACGGAATAACAACATACATTTACTATAAAGAAAATAGTGACGGACTAGTGATGGCATTCGGGCAAGACAATTGCGCCCAATCTAACAATGGAATTGTGATCAGAGACGGAATTTTATTAACGACGGATTAATTTCAGTTATTTTCATTTTATTAAAAAATATCATGAATAATTGAGAATTATAATCACACTCACTGACAATTGAAAAACTAACAAGAATATGCCGTTGCGTTGGAATGTTGATGTGGCTTAACTGATGCCACGTCATATTTTAATGGCAACTCATTTTTTGTAGAATTGACTAAAATTCTACGTGGATATTGACAAGCGAAGTCAATGTATTAGTAGAAAAATCAGATTCACAAATTATTTTTGTCAATAGTTCATGATATACGGAATTAATTTAGGATTTAAAATATAATTTCTGAAGAATATTTGTAGATTTTACTCGACTAGCACGCGTAAGTTAAGTTTTTTCTTTTTCCCTTTTTTTTATATGTGGTAGGCGAAACCATAGAATTTGCACCCAAAACCCTTTTGTTAACCGACAAAATTTATTACCGTTTCCCTAAGGAGACAACACATATGTTTCTAGGTCCATAAAAAAGATTTGTAAGTATATGGTAATCTCTCCGTCTCATCCATTGTATCTACCTATCTTTTAAGTGGATGTCCCACTTATTTTGTCTATATCCAAATAAAGAAAGAATTAACTCTTCAAAATACTTTAAAAATTGTAGGACCGGCCCACTTTCTATTTTTATCCTCTGTTCTTAATCTCCGTGCCCACTACTACATATACACAATAAGTGGGACGGAGGGAGTAATACTTAGAGCATCCACAACAGTGCCCCCAAAATGGTGGACGCTGTCAAATTTTTGAAGAGCCCACTGGCGCAAAAGAACTTCCACAGTGGTGTCATTCTCTCAAATTGGCTCTCTTCTTTTAATTCATCCAATTTATTGTTGCCACCTCAGCTCTCTCTCTCCCTCCTCCCTTACTATGTCTGGCGTACTAAAATGGCTGAACTCAGCTAGTAAAAGGGTTGCACCAACAGTGCCCACAAAAAATTACTTGTCCACAATGCGCGTCAGGGGTGTTTTGTGCTTATTTGTCCTTATTTGCGTGGATTTTGTGATATAGTTGATATATTTTTTGGCTTTATTCGTTAGCTTTTATTAACTGTGGAAGTAGTTTTGCAGGAAAGTGCGGAGAATAATAGAAGCGGGAGAAAAGTTCAAGAAATAGCAAAAATGCCGAAAATTCATTGAGCCGCCGCTGAGAAACTCTTCATGTGGTTGAGCGGCCACTCATTGTTAAGCGATTTCGCTTTTGAGCGGCCTCTCATGCTTTTGAGCAGTGGCTCACGTTGAATTGGTTTAGTTCCGTGTTTGATGTGAGCAGTCGCTCATATGTTTTAATTAGCTGTTATTTTCATTTTCGCGTGTTGATCTTCGGCGGTCGCTTATGTTGAGCGGGAGTTCATTTAGTGATATAAAAATAGCGTTTTGTAATTTCTTTAGGTCATCCTTTTTTCTTCTCAGTTACATGAGACGACGATTTTTCTCTTTTGGAAATTACTTTGGGATTCTATTTTCATCTTTCCTGATACTTCTCATCGGATTTTTGTAAGGATTAGGAGCATTTTTCAATTCTATTTAGTACTCATCATTTAGTTTTTCCAGTATTGATTTCCTGTTTGATTTGATCGAGTATTTTAATTACTTATGCTTAGTTGGATTTTGGGGTCTAGTTATGAAATGTTGTTGTCATTGAGTTTGATGTCTAGAATTTTTGTCTGTTAATTTCTCTATGATTGTTAGTTTAATTATCAGTGTTACAATTTAAATTATGAATGTGTTATGTTTATGATTTGGTTGTTTCTATTGTTAAATAAGTATTGAATTTCAGCCTAGATAATGAGGAGTGAGATGTCGAACCCAATCTATTGATTAGAATGTTTAGGACTTATTGCTTTCTGTGCGTAGCATTATTAATCGCCCTGTTTAGCCTTCCTTGAGATACGACTTGGATTAGCTTATCACACTAGAGCGACCTCGTGCTATTACAAGTCAATTCATAAGCGTTTTGGGTTGAGTCAAGCGGCTCGCTAGCGCCGATGTGGGTGCTCTTAACATAAAATGATAAATAATTCATCATGTTTCACAGTCCCACGATAGTATCTAATTAGTTTGATCCTAATTATAAACAAATAGAGAAATAATTTTGGGTTAATGGCCTGTAAATTTCCAAACTTTTTGAGTTGTCTCGTTTTGCACCTCAGAAAATAAATCTGCCTCACAATTTCCAAACTTTTTATTTTGTCTGACTCATTTTCCGGCGATTCTGAGCTGACGTGGCGGTCGGAAAAATGACGTGGATATCTTTAATTTAATAAAAAAAGGTTTATGGCCTGTAAATTTTCAAACTTTTTGAATTGTCTCGTTTTGCACCCCAGAAAAAAAAAGATTGCCTCACAATTTCCAAACTTTTAGTTTCGTCTGATTTTGCTACTTGAATCGATTTAATTGAAACGACGTCATTTAGTCAATCCCGTAACTTGAATTAGAGAAACACACATTGCTTATTTCTTATATAAAATTTATCTTGATATTTGCAATCTCAAAATCAAGTTTATGACAAAAGTAAGGTGGTTTACGTTCGTCTGGTTTACTTTTAGATCCTGGCTGGTTTACTTTCGTCCGACTGTAGTGTAGAGCGAATAAATATAGGACCCAAGGAAGGAATTGGCCTTGGGCCTGCAACTCCATCGAAGTAAGCTTGTCTGGGCCGCTCCCATCGAGAAATCTCTACCAGTGCAGGTGCTATTCGAGAACAATTAGCCGGTCTAGATTTAAACATTATTCTAGAAAATTCGTTGGTAGAATGGAAAGAGTTGGGGAAGAAGGGTCCACGGGGAATGAATGGGAAGATCGAAAGGTTGAAAGAAGAATGGATTTTTTAGCTAAATGCATGGAATTGCTAAGCATTTTCTTCGAACAAATATAGAACCAGAATGGATGATTCTATGTCTATTACCAATTCTTCCTCCCGAGTTAAGACTTATCATTAAGATAGATGGGGGTAAATTAATGAGCTCAGATATTAATGAACTCTATGGAAGAGTTATCTATCGGAACAATACTCTTACCGATCTAAATATCAAGGTAAATTTATAAGAAATAAGCAATGTGTATTTCTCTAATTCAAGTTACGAGCTTGAATAAATGACGTTGTTTCAATTAAATCTATTCAAGTAGCAAAATCAGACGCAACTAAAAGTTTGGAAATTGTAAAACAATTTTTTTTTCTGGGGTGCAAAACGAGACAACTCAAAAAGTTTGGAAATTTACAGGCCATAAACTTTTTTTTAATTAAAGATATCCACGTCATTTTTCCGACCGCCACGTCAGCTTAGAATCACCGGAAAATGAGTCCAGTAACAAAAGCAGATAAAATTAAAAGTTTAAAAATTGTGAGGCAGATTTTTTTTCTGAAGTGCAAAACAAGACAACTCAAAAAGTTTGAAAATTTACAAGTCATTATCCCAATAATTTTTTAGAGGATGAGTATTTTTGGTCAGCCACTTCGTTAAAGTGGGACCAGCGCCAAAACCATTCAATCACGGAGGCTACAAATTAATTGGGTTGTTGACTGAGAAACTGTGTGCAGCCCGTGAAGTTTAATTTTTCTTTTTATTTATATTTATATAAATTATATATTATATAAGTAGCATTTATTTTTTGAGGTGAATAAAAAAGACTCAATATTTAATAAATTAATTCAGTATCATATCCGGTTTATTGAAAATATGAAAACCTCTGACTCACTTCATCTATTAAAGCCCACATTCTAAGTTCTCCAATCATATCCTCATATATATCATATTAAAATTTTATTTTAAATATTAATGCTATTAATAAAGGAATTTGTCTAATCAAGGAAAAATCATGAAAATTTTATAATCAGACAATATTAATTTCAAAATTGTTAGACAAGTTTTATTATAAAATGAGTAGTGTTAGAGCTAGTTGTTTATAAATCACGCCAAGAACATTTTTTCGATCTGTATATTATTTCATTTAAACTATAAAAAAGAAATGAAAAGGAGAAAATCATATATTCCTATCTTGATTTCGCATCAACAAGTCAAAATCAGATTTTGTCTATCACGATAAAGTCAGAAGCCAAAGTCACGCCATAAGCTAGTATTTATTTTACTCCGTCCGTTCCGATTTTAAAATCTCATTTTAAAAATGGATACGAGGATTAAGAAAATTGATAAAGTATTTTTGAGTAGGGTAGCAATTAGAAAGTAGGAGTAGTAAATAATGATAAAAAAATAGTGATAATGATAAAATATAGGTGGTATTGACCAAAAAGTAAGAATAAAATTGTTGGGATGATAAAAAAATAGAAATAAAGTTGATATGAGGTGGGCTCCCAAATAGTAAAGGATAGTAATTCTAAAAATTAAGAAGGGTATAATGGTTTAAAAATAAGAGTATGACTTTTAAACTCGAACATTTGAAATGAGTGAAATGAGGCTTTAAAACCCGAACGGAAGGAGTATCTTTTAACATTACTCGTTTCGTCCCTGAAGAGTATGAATAGTTTGGGACCGTACGGTTTTCACGAATATTATATTCAGGATAGTAAGATGTGAATAAAGAAAAAATAGATGTAAGTGAAGAAAAAGTAGAACTAAAGAGAAAAAATGATAGAAAATGATGGACCAATGTGGTAGAAAGTATAAATATATGAAAATTATAAAGGTAATAGTTACTCTCCCCATCCAATTTAAGATGCCCTGTTTGCCCTTTTTTTGTCCAATTTAAGATGTCCTATTGTGTATTTTTTACCCTTATATCCTCATCCTTTACTGAATATTACTACCCCTTACCATTTGGGCCCACACTCTCATTACTAACCCAACCCCAATTAATCCCTAATCTATTTTCTTAATTAACCCAAATCCAAACCCAATAATTAACAACCCAGCCCAAAATTATTTTGACAAAACCGATCCATCTCTCTTTATCTCATTACTGAAATCCCTAATGCTCTCTCTCATCCCTCTCTCTTATGGTCTATTCCGCCGCGATCCATCTCTCTCTCTCTCTCTCTCATTTCTCTTCCGAATCTATCCATCTATCTCTCTCAATTTCCAGTTTGAGGAATTATGGATCGGAGGAATGATGAATCGGAGGAATTATGGATTCCACCAGGGTAGGAATCCCCCGACCATCTCCGCAGCGATACTCATGATTTTATGGAGGATTTGTGGGTTCCACCGGGATGGGAACCATTCCCGATTCCTGAACATCCGGCGAAGAAATTCGATGAAATCGTGGCGGAGACTGAGCCAGCGGCAACCCTCGATCCATATTAGATCTACTGCGCCGCCAAGATCGCCGGCGACTGGGATTATGATGATGAATCTCAATCTCATGGTTGGTTGACCCCGCACAAGCCCATGCTTTTCAGGTTTGACCTTTCTCATCTGTGGGGGATTGGCTGGTGATGCCTTTTCTGTGTGGGGGATTGGTTGGTGATGTCTTTTCTGTCTATATGATGAATTTCTGTGATGAATTTCTGATGCAATTCTTTGATGAATTCTGATGAATTTTTTATGCCACCACTTAGTGTAATTTACCTAGGTTTGGAGGCTCAAATAACTGATGCAATGTGATGCAAATGATACTTGCTGATTACTGTAGTGATTCCTTCTGTGATGCATTCCATACTTGCTGATTGTTGTAGTGATGCATTCTGTGATGCAAATTGTGTGTTGTGATGCAATTTGATGCTTGCTGATGCATTTAAGTGATTCAATGGTTATATATGTTGATATAAGAAGATACAGATACTACTACTTGATGGTTGATGCTCTGCAAATGATGCAAATGATACTTGTTGATGCAATCATGCATTGCTGATTATGTGATGCCACCACTAGGAAATTGATGCATTTCCTAGTTATTGGAGGCTAAAACTGATAAGGTAATACATGTTTGTCCCTAATATTGCAGAATAACTTATTACTTTACATTCTAAACAAATTAAAAAACAAAAAGTTACACTTGTTTGTCCCTGTAAAGCTTCAAGTAGTGTGATATCCTCTGCATATCATTTGCCAGCCTTCAGTCTTCAATATTAACTTGATTCAATAACTCTGTAATGTCATCTAGAGTGTACCATCTGTCTTCTGCATTTCCATGTTGGTTTAAGTAGTCCAAACCATTTCTGACCACTTGTTCATTCACTTCAAAACAGTCTGGATAGATGTCTTCCCTAATTAAGTGATCCTTTTCCGTATGAGGAATGTTGTAGTTGTTCCCTCCTTGACACTTAATGATCTTGCCATAGCAGGCTTGTAGTGTTAGGAAAATTTTATTGATCTTCTCTGCTGGGTAGTTGTCAAATGCAGTCATTACATTTACCAGCATTTCATCAACATTTGTTGCTGCCATCTGATCTTTTAGTGTTTGAATGCTCCTAAAAAAGCCTAAATCATGAAATTTGTGTCTAGGCTATTGGCTGGTTGGTTAATGAGTTCAAAATGGAAACCATCACTATGTGCAATTGCTTGAAATTGAGGGTCACTATCTAGAATATGGGGTTTGGCATTGTCTTGTTGGATGTAGATATGCTTTCCTAGAAATTCTGGCCACTTGTGTTTAATTGCTGGTACCAGCTGCATGTTAACATTTCCAAGTATGATCAATGTTTGATGCTACAGATACAGATACTACCACTTGATGATGCTCTGCAATGTGATGCAATTACTTCTTGCTGATTCTACCACTAGTAACTTGATGCATTTCAGATACAGATACTACTACTTGATGGTTGATGCTCTGCAAATGATGCAAATGATACTTGCTGATGCAATGTGATGCAATTACTTCTTGCTGATTCCACCACTAGTAACTTGATGCATTTCAGAGACTACTAGTCCGTAATATGTGATGTGTATGTGTTTACCTGATTGAGTAGTTGCTCTCTTGTGATTGGTCTGGTAACATTGTTGATTGTCTTGGTTTCCATGGTCCATTTCTGTCTGTTTTTGGAATTTCTGATAGTTGGCTCCTCTGTTATGAATGGGAATATCCCTATTTTACCATCAAAGATGACAGTCTTCATCTATTATTGGCCTTGCGATGGCAGCAGTGAACATGATCTTTTTGATGTATCTCTTTGACTGACACTATCTTTCTGGTGGCTTCTCATTCTTGGAAAGGTAGAACCACTTTTCATCTACATGCACTGTGTTTTGCATTCTTTTAAATTTGATCTTACCTTCTGTGATGATGCTTCCAAGCTGACTTAAGCACCAATTGAGTCTGCACAACTTGTGCTGAGGGGTAAGAAATGGTTTAATGGCATTTGTATGTGGCCGGATTAGGTCTGTTTTATTCCAGATGTGAGCTTGGCTTTTACTGACATCCATATGTGATGCAACTTGCCTCAGTGATGTCTTCTTCAAAATTGAGAGGGCCTTGTATTTTTCTTCATCAAATGGCTTGGTTTTTCTTCTTTCTAACCCTATCTTCTTGCTTCTCGAATCCACAGGAAGTCCCTGAACTTGCTGAGCTCCTCCCCTGCTCAGAATCCTCCAAATGGTCTTCTCATTGACTCCAAACTTCTGTGCAGCTTGCTTCTTTGCACCATAAATCAACTTTCCATTCTTAGTGTGTTGTAGTAACCATTGAGCTATTGTGTTGAGCTCAACAATTGTGAGCTCTTTTTTTCTTGGCTGTACCATTTCGATTTTCTTATGTAGGTTGTGGTATTTGAAGAACTGAAGATGGACATTAAAATCTGAGCAGGCTATTATATTTATAGAGATTTTAGGTGTTAGGTTGGTTTGAAATTTCCCTCTAAAAATTTGGATCAAATCAATGTACTTTAATGTTTGTTTAATGAATAAAGTTTATCATTTGGCTCCAAATTTTGTGTTTTCCCTCCTGTTTCTCCCTTGCTTGAAATTTCTGCATTTATTGTTCTTTACCAGTTTAATATCCCTATTTGGATAGTTTAATTTTGCAGTTTAATAATCAAACAGTAAAAAAAAAAGCAACGAAAAAAAATGAGAATTAAGGCAGATTGATGCCTTAGAAAAAAAAAACCAACGAAAAAAAAAAATTAAAGAAAGCAAGCAGTTTAATGCCTTAGAAAGAAAAAGGAAATAAAGTCCACAATCAAGAAACTTAATTACATTGGTTAATAATACCCTCAAGGTCATTTTTCCTCCACCTACTACCACTTTATCAGTTTTCTTAATCCCGTGCCATCACTCAAACATGACATCTTAAATTGGACGGAGGGAGTATTTCCTAAATTATACTATGCATACTCTTAGGGACAGACAAAAACGAAAACTATGCATACTTATCGTGGATGGAGAGAGCATAATGATTACTCCCTCTGCCTCACGAATTATGTCTTCCTTTTCTTTTTGGGTTGGCTCACGAAAAATGTCTCATTTCCTTATTGGAAAATAATTAAATGCATTCACAGTGCTTTACATTTGCATTCACACTGCTTTTACATTCTTTATTATTTATTCACACCACTTTTACATTCTTTATTATTTATTCACACTACTTTTACATTCTTTATCAATTCTCCTTAATTCTCGTACCGAACACAAGTAAGACATTTTTCGTGAGACCGAGGGAGTACTATTATTAATATTTTGCTTTTGGAAGAGATGTTGCCTTCACTGTTTGAATTTTGAAAATTTACACATGAATAAGTATATTTGATTTTTTTTTCCTATTTTCTCTATCCACAAAATAATAGTCACTTTTGCTATTTAAGTCCATCTACGAAATGATTGTCACTTCCATTTATAAGCGCAAAGTCCACATAATACATTATATTTAACCTTATATTTCTCACTACTTCACTCACATTTATTATGAGACCTTTACTCCACTCACAACAATACCCACTATAATCCACTACTATCTACTATTTTCTTAAAATTCATGACGTCCACGGTATAATAACCATTTCGTAGACGGATGGAGTATTTAACTTGAATCTGAAAATTTACAACCCGTTCCTTGCTTTGATAATTTGAATTGATGTTTGCAAATACTATATTTAATAGATTTTGCCTCATATATCCAACGTAGACTTTGTATCAATTATACCATGATAAAGTCTCTCTCTCTCTCTCTCTCTCTCTCTCTCTCTCTTCTAGAAGCCTTTCAAATAAATCAGTCAGTTATTCCTAATTTGTAGTTTATCTCATCTCCTATACCATACTATTTCATTATGTATAAACAAATAAAGCAATATTATTAAATTACAGTTACAGAGGAAAAGAATTAGTTGGGCAACACAAGAAAAAAAGGAAAAAAGAAAAGAAAGAAAACTTCTAATACTTTCACCGTTCAAATAACAAGGTCTCCCTCTTCTTTTTTCCTCTATCCTATTAACATAATCTCATTTAAAATGGAAATAATTAACTATTCAAAAGGTGTAAGACCTGCTATTTTTTTTTTATCATTTTACTCTTATTTCTTAATAAAAGGGACTTACACGCAATTTTTAATAAAAAATAAAAGAAAAAAGAAAAAGAATTGGGCAATCAAGAGTCAAGACTAAAAACAAATGTAACTTCACTCTTTCCAAGAAATAAAAAATATGATAGTAATAGTTGCGATAACAACAAAATATCAGTCATTAAAAAATAAACCAAAGTTTGAATTCCAAAGCCTCATTGACTCCCAACTTCATTTCATATAAATCCTCACTCATTCCCTCTCTTCAAACAAACATAACCATATTCTCCGTCACAAACACTCTTCTTGTGTCACACATTCTCATCTTCCTGCCTCTAAACAGAGAGAGAGAGAGAGGGGCAGAGTGAGAATGGATGCAGGCGATCTGTACAGAGCCGCGAGTAGCAGCTTGCGATCGAGCAGCAAACGAGGCGAAAGCTTCAGAGTGAACAGCTCAAGCATATGGAGGAACACAGGATTGGAAGTGTTTGCAAGATCATCACGTGAGGAAGACGACGAGGAGGCCTTGAAATGGGCTGCACTTGAGAAACTGCCCACGTTTGATCGCCTGAGGCGAGGCTTGCTGCTCGGATCAAGAGGCGCCCACGAGATCGAGGTGCATGATCTTGGACTCCAAGACAAGAAGCAACTCATCGAGAGGCTGGTTCAGACTGTGGAAGATGACAATGAGAAGTTCTTGTTAAAGCTCAGAAACAGGATTGACAGGTGTGTGTGTGTGTGTGTGTGTGTGTGTGTTTTGAATGCTTTTGACTTGTGTTTTCTTGATTTCTAATATGCATGAATTTCTTGTTTCTGCAGAGTTGGGATTGATATTCCAACTATAGAAGTTAGATATGAGCATCTAAATATTGATGCAGAAGCCTTTAGTGCAAGCAGAGCCCTGCCTACTTTTGTCAACTTCCACAAAAATCTGGTTGAGGTAAGTAGGAACACAAGAAATTCAAAATTTTAGGAAAAAATAAAAAATAAAAATTCAGCCCTTTCTTTCTATATATGCATATATAAAATGTTATTCATTTTAATTTTATTGTAAATTTTGCAGGGAGTGTTGAACACACTACACATACTTCCAAGTAGAAAGAAACCTTTCACAATTCTTAAGGATGTGAGTGGGATAATCAAACCATGCAGGATGACTTTGCTATTAGGTCCTCCAAGTTCAGGGAAAACTACACTTTTGCTGGCTTTGGCTGGAAAGCTTGATCCAAATCTCAAAGTAAGCAAATACTATGTTTTTTATTTTTTTTAATATGAATGATCAAACGCGTTTCTGAATAATAAAATGAAATATTTGGGCAGGTTTCAGGGAGAGTAACTTACAATGGGCATGAAATGCATGAATTTGTACCTCAAAGAACTGCAGCATACATAAGCCAGCATGATCTGCATATTGGAGAAATGACAGTGAGAGAAACCTTGTCATTTTCAGCTAGATGTCAGGGTGTGGGATCACGATACGGTTTGTGCAATTATTATTCTTTAGTTTGTCCTCATTATTACCAGAAAAAAATCAAGTATTTATGTTTTAGTTTGGATTTGTGAACAGATATGTTGGCTGAACTGTCAAGAAGAGAGAAAGCAGCAAATATCAAACCAGATCCTGATGTTGATATCTACATGAAGGTAAACACACACACACACACACAAACACACACATTATATATGTATAATTTTTAGAAAAGGGTGGTTGCCGGCTCTTTTTTTTTTTTTGAACAACATTGCACGGAAATTTAAATACCGCGTGACGGAGGACTCGAACCCGTAACCTTTGGCCCGGGCATTAACCTCACTACCACTAGGCTAACCGTGAACCCGGCTCTTTGATTTGCAAGACAGTCACAGTAGTTGGTTGGAGATAAACCTATTTTAATAAATAATTAATGGTGACAGGGAAAGAATCTTGATTCGAAGAAAGTGACAGATTGTTAGTTTATTTAATGTCAATCAATTATTGTCATTATCCTGACGCTAGGCATCTACATTATACATTTAATAAGACTAAAATAACCTTTTTTCTTGTGCCCATTTAAGTTCAACTACTCTAGCATTAAAGATTCTTATGCAAGATCTTTGGCGTATCTCAATGATTTACATAACACATGATAAATGTACGCGTTGTCATTTATAAGAAAAATGAGTCAGATTGCACTTAGACTAATGAAAATGAAAATGAAAAACGGTTAAATTTCATTTTATGTTATGAAACACTTAACACTAACTGAAACTTAACATTCTGATTACTGAAATAGCTGAGGGCACTGAGTTGGGACAGTTAATATTTTCAGACAAAAGATAATAAAATGAACTGTTTTTTATTATGTAGGCAGCAGCCACAGAAGGAGATGAAGCAAATGTTGTCACGGATTACATTCTTAAGGTACCTGGTACAGTCGAACTTTAGTGAACATTCTGACAATTGCAACAGCTCAGTGTTCTCAAGATTCTCCTGTTGTTGTAATTCCAGGTTCTGGGGCTTGAAATCTGCGCTGACACATTAGTTGGAGACGAGATGATAAGGGGTATTTCTGGAGGACAGAAAAAGCGTGTCACGACCGGTAATGAAACTAAATTCTTGAAATAGAACCAAAAGAAAAGGAAAATTCTTGAATGAGCTAACAACATTGATAATAACTTGTGGTGTGGAAAAATCACAGGAGAAATGCTGGTTGGACCGGCAAAGGCGCTTTTCATGGATGAGATATCCACCGGTTTGGATAGTTCCACGACGTTTCAAATAGTGAATATGCTCCGACAATATGTCCACATTATGAAAGGGACTGCATTTATCTCCCTGCTGCAGCCAGCACCTGAGACCTATAATCTGTTCGATGACATCGTTCTCTTGTCTGATGGTCAAGTCGTGTATCAGGGTCCCCGAGAAAATGTATTAGACTTCTTTGAGTCGATGGGTTTTGTATGCCCAAGTCGGAAAGGAGTGGCTGATTTCTTACAAGAAGTAAGCAAAAGAAAAGATAAAAGTTAGAATTCCTTCGGTTTATAGTCTTTCGATGGGTCTAATGAAAGATTGAAACTAATGCAGGTCACTTCAAAGAAAGATCAACAACAATACTGGGCGAATAAGAATGATCCATACCGATACGTCTCAGTTAGCGAATTTGCAGAGGCCTTCCAATCATACATTGTTGGAAGGAGAATTGGAGATGAGCTCTCAATCCCATTTGAAAAGACCAAAAGTCACCCTGCAGCTTTGACAACAGATAAGTATGGTATTGGGAAAAGAGAACTTCTTAAAGCATGCACCGACAGAGAATACTTGTTGATGAAGAGAAACTCATTCGTCTTTTACTTCAAGATTTTCCAGGCAAGTTTATAAACTTGAAATCACGATAGTCTATTAGGTTAAGTTAGACAAATATTGATCAAGGGAAAATTTTCTATATCTGGTTTCAGCTTACTGTGATGTCAGCGATTGCAATGTCAGTCTTCCCGAGAACAAAGATGGACAAAGATGATATAGGAGATGGAGGGATATATTCTGGTGCTCTGTTTTTCACTGTCATTATGGTCATGTTCAATGGTATGTCCGAGCTTGCGATGACAATTTACAAGCTACCCGTATTCTACAAACAAAGGGATATGTATTTTTTCCCGCCGTGGGCATATGCTATACCGTCATGGGTCTTAAAAATACCAGTTACCTTCCTTGAAGTTGCTTTATGGGTATTTACCACCTACTACGTAATTGGATTCGATCCAAATATATCAAGGTAAGAGTTACAATTATAAATAACACCTCAGGTATATTCGTACACAATTCTTCGAATGCAGTAACTAAAAAGGAATCATCTTTGCAGGTTTTTGAAGCAGTACCTTCTGCTTTTATTTGTGCATCAGGCAGCATCAGCATTGTTCAGATTTATTGGCTCAGCTGGAAGGAACATGATTGTTGCAAACACATTTGGTTTATTCGCACTGCTCCTGCTTTTCGCGTTGGGTGGCTTTGTCCTAGCACGAGGTACAAGACCAAGATCACAAGATTAAATCTTTAAAATGGTCGGTTATGTTTCCTAACATTTTACTGTTACTTCAGGGGATGTGAAGAAATGGTGGTTATGGGGATACTGGTCATCACCACTAATGTATGCACAGAATGCAATTATGGTTAACGAATTCACGGCGCATAGTTGGAGCAAAGTAAGTGCTGCATCAATCTTTATGTTTTTCTTCCAAGTTTTACATGATATCCAAACTAATTAAGATAATCGTCATTTTACAGTTGGTAAATGGGACCAAACTGGGAGTTCTTGTTATGGAGTCTCGAGGGTTCTTTCCTCAAACATATTGGTATTGGATAGGGGTAGGGGCATTGTTTGGATTCGTATGGCTATTCAACATCCTCTACCTATTATGTTTGACATTTCTTGATGGTGAGCTTTACAATTTCCTAAAACTTTTACTAGTGTTGTAGTCTTGTATCTTATCTTCAGAAATTAATCTTTTTCAAAAATAAAATATCGCAGCTTATGAAAAACCGCAAGCTGTCTTACCCGAAACGGTTGAAGATGATTCCCACAAGCACAGCTCTTTCAGCCAAATTCCAGCTCGAGGTAGTGAGGTTATAAGGAGAAGCATCTCCTCTGGATCTTCATCTGCGAGAGGAGATGCCATTGAACTTCAGGAGAATCGGAAACGAGGAATGATTCTTCCATTCGAACCCCATTCTCTCACATTTGATGACATTAGATACTCAGTGGACATGCCTGCGGTAGGTTCAAGATTTAAGAGGAAGCTCAACCGAATTATCTGTTACTAAGAGAGGAGAGTAGTTGAGTAACAAAATGCCTATTCTTTCATTTGCAGGAAATGAAAGGTCAAGGAGCCACGGAAGATAAACTCGAGCTCTTGAAGGGTGTGAGTGGCGCTTTCCGGCCAGGTGTTCTGACAGCCTTGATGGGTGTCAGTGGGGCCGGTAAAACAACATTGATGGACGTGCTAGCCGGAAGAAAAACTGGTGGTTATATTGAGGGAGAAATCAGAATATCCGGATATCCAAAGAATCAACAGACCTTTGCTAGGATTTCTGGATACTGTGAGCAAAACGACATCCATTCTCCAAATGTCACAGTTTATGAGTCCCTTGTTTATTCAGCTTGGTTGAGACTGCCGAAAGAAGTTGATCAAAAAACTAAAAAGGTCAATTGAATAAAGATGTCATTCAATAATCTGCAGCATTTTCCATATGACATGATTATGATATTTTAGTTTCCTTTTCTGCTCATAGGTCTTCGTTGATGAAGTAGTGGACCTAGTAGAGCTCACCCCCTTAAGAGAAGCACTAGTCGGGTTGCCCGGAGTCAGTGGCCTCTCAACTGAACAGAGGAAAAGGCTTACGATTGCAGTTGAACTTGTAGCAAACCCTTCAATCATATTTATGGATGAGCCAACTTCAGGGCTCGATGCCAGAGCTGCTGCAATTGTGATGAGAGCAGTCAGAAACACGGTAAATACAGGAAGAACAGTAGTGTGCACCATTCATCAGCCTAGCATTGATATATTTGAAGCATTCGATGAGGTAAGCTAGATCTTAACATAAAACCTAGAGACTCGATATTTAAGTTTGTTCGTTTTCCATGTCATATTGAAGTAACATTTTGATGCGATTTGGCAGCTATTTTTGATGAAACGAGGAGGGGAAGAAATATATGTCGGACCATTGGGTCGCCAGTCAGCCCATTTGATCAAGTACTTTGAAGCAGTTGACGGAGTGCCAAAAATTAAAGATGGTATCAATCCAGCTACCTGGATGTTGGAAGTAACTACAACAGCACAAGAAATGGCTCTTGGGGTTGAGTTTGCCGACTACTACAAAAAGTCGGAATTATACACGTAAGTTCAATTCTATCATAGTTTTAAGAAGGGAAAAAAAGAGTTTCTTAATCTGCATCTGTGCTAACAAACTTATCCATGAAATTTATAGGAGGAACAAGGCCCTCATCAAGGAATTAAGTGTTCCTCGTCCCGGCACGAAAGACCTCTACTTCCCTACTCAATACTCCCAATCTTTCCTTACACAATGCATCGCCTGCCTATGGAAACAACACTGGTCATACTGGAGGAATCCTCCATACACGGCTGTAAGGTTCTCGTTCACAACCTTCATAGCCCTCATCTTCGGGACGATGTTCTGGGACCTCGGCTCTAAAAGGTTAGTATGCAGACAAATGAAAGCTTACATTCAACTAGTCAGACACCTATTCATTAGTTCAATGCTAAAACTTTCGAAAAATGCAATATATTTCAGGGAAACTCAACAAGATCTATTCAACGCCATGGGCTCTATGTATGCTGCTATTAACTTTCTCGGATTCCAATATGGTTCAACAGTACAACCTGTAGTTGCCATCGAGCGAACTGTGTTTTACAGAGAGAGAGCAGCTGGAATGTACTCAGCATTACCATATGCATTCTCACAAGTGAGTGGCTAATTCCAATTTAAGTTATCGATACACAAAGATACAGATATTCGCATAATGCAAAGTATATTTACAAACTTCAGAATTACTTACCAATCGTTTTTTTTTTTTTTCCCCTCCGTGCAGTTTCTCATTGAAATTCCTTATGTCTTCTCACAATCCCTTATTTACGGTCTCATTGTCTTCTCAATGATGGGATTCCCATGGAGCGTTGAGAAATTCGCCTGGTTCATATATTTCTTGTTCTTCTCATTACTATACTTTGTCCTCTACGGAATGATGACTGTAGCTGTCACACCAAATCACAACATCGCAGCCATCATCTCTTCCTTCTTCTACGGAATCTGGAATCTCTTCTCGGGATTCATCATTCCCCGACCAGTAAGTTCTCAACACTTATTCTCTTACTACATTGGACATAAGACTTAAAAAACACATCACAAATTTCAACTAACGTTGTCATTCTAAATAACAGAGAATGCCGATATGGTGGAGATGGTACTACTGGGCTACCCCCGTTTCGTACACGTTATACGGCTTCATAGTATCTCAATTTGGAGAAATTACGGAGGAGATGGACAACGGCGTCACAGTGAAACAATTCTTGAAAGATTACTTTGGGTTCGAACACGATATGCTTGGGGTCGTAGCAGCTATACTCTTGGGATTCGTTGTTCTCTTCACATTCATCTTCGCCTACTCTATCAAGACATTCAACTTCCAAAGGAGATAAAAACAGGTTTGGTTTTCTTAACAATCATTACTTTCACAAGTGAGGTTAGAAATTTTGTATAGGAAAAAGTCTTAGGATGTCTATATCGTATAAAATCAAGTTATTCGAGATTGGTTTCTAGTTCCTATACATATTTATCAATGGATCAAAGTGTGTATGTGATCTAAATATCCATATATATTTTTTCTTTTGGTGGAATTCATTATTTGTAGCCTTATTTTTTCCGAAGAAATTATTTGGTTTTCAATCAATCAAAGAATTATTCATAGCCTTCACTCCGCCCACATCAATCGCCGTATGCAGAAACAGAAACTTCATTATATTCCTCAAAGTTTAACATTCTCGTATACAACAACAAAATTAAAAAAGGAACTTCCTTAAAATTTAACAAAGTGCAGAAGATGGATAAAAGAGTGAAAGTTTGAAACGCAAACGGAATTATTTAATGTAAGATATATAAAAAGAATCGGAAGGAATTAACATACCAGGAAATGGAGCGAATATGTAGCGAGGATGATTATTCGATGTTCTGAATTTGGAAATCCAGTTTGGGGATTTGGAGGAGAGGAAATATTAGGGCACAGTGACGACGTCGTATCAATGCAATCAAATCATTAAACTCTCCTTATTATAATACTATTAAACAATAAAGCTATCCGTACATATTATGTCCGAACATAACTGGTTCGATCAAGGAAAAAATTAATTTTACACAATTTTTTAATCAATATTTGTTTTCAGTAATTTCCGCCATTTATGGATGTACAATAATATTCTATTCGAATTTTAATTAGAAGAGAAGATTTTATATCGATTAAATATGGTCTTAACTAATACAGTTTTAATTAGGAAGAGATTTCTTTGGGCGATGAGAGAGAATTTTTTACAATATTAAAATACTTTCACCTAGTCCCCTTAGGGATGACCTAATGGTAAAAGTGTGTGAGTCTCAGGTTCGAACTCCATGACACGCCTCTATAGGTCGAACTTGTCACATTTGTACTTGAAAAGTGTGATTTAAGGGACGGAGGTTTATCCAGTGCACACCGAAGGTAGCAGCTGTGGGTTCCCACGACATTAAGAAAAAATACTTTCATCTAATCGAGTTCTAACTAAACTAAACGAAACCAGTAGTCAGCAACATGCATCAATCAATGCATTCATCTAAAATTAGTGGGGATATTAGAATGTAAATTCCTCAATTGTCTCTAAATTCTCCAACTTTCAATTTATTTCGATTTTGCCTTTATTGTTGAATTCCCCCAACCTGAGTGCTTAAATGTTAGCCGAATATCCTAGTTGGCATTTATTTCGATGAACAAAACAACGTCGTTCGTCACTTAACTAATTTCTGGTGAAATTAAAAGGTAGTTAGATTTAGAATATATATATTTGGGTCAGCGACATCGTGAGTTATTTTATGGCTTCTTTTTCATCTGAGTTTTTCTATACACAAATCTTCTCAGCCAAGATTGTGCAACCATGATACTTTGCTGTTGACTGTAAAGACGTCGCCAAGTTCTCATTTTTCATGTATTTGACTTAATCTATACTTCATGACTGCTTGGTTGGTTTGATAAATGATGTCGTTTGATGAACATTAATGTTAATGCCACTCAAATGACACGTGAGTGCCACATAAATTATATTACTATGTCACATTAGTAAATTCTGAAATTATTTCCGATTAGAGGAGGCAAAACCAAAATTTGTTAAAAATTGAGGAATTTACAGTCTAATAACCCAAATTTTTTTTATCAAACCAAATAACCAAAATATGTGCGTAAGTAAAGAATACTAATGTGTAAAATAGCCAAAATAAGCATTTAAAAATTTCAATTTGTAAGGGATTTTTAGCAAAGAACTTTATTTATTTTCCTTTTTTTTTCCCAACTGTTGTAGAAGAACAACCACATTCACAAATCAACTGCCATTCACTTCCCAGATTTTGTTTTGGAGTGTTTTCACATCTTCACTCTGTGTGGGTGTGTGTGTGAGATGTTTGATTAACTTCCACCACCTGATCTCCTTTTTCTCCCCATCAATCAAGAATTTGCAGAACCCAAGTCCTACATGGCAGAGACTCCATTAGAAAGAGATAAATTTCTTGAAATCCAGGTAGCAATTTGTTGTTCAAGGATTTGCCCAATTTGATGTGATATGCGTAATACTTTCTCTAGCTCATTAACTGTTTGATGAAATTCCTGACTGACATATTTAGATTATTTTGGCATTTCAGAGGAAAAAAGTACATATGGTTGAGTCATGAGTGAAAGTGTAGTGCATAGAGGTGATTGCATTGAAAACTTTCAATAAAGATGATATATTTTTATTACTACTATTTGTAGGAACACCACACACATATGCATACACATACATATAGGATTACGTATAAGTGAATCTTATGTGGAGAGGCTCATGTTGTAGGTCTTATTCTCTGGAACCGCAGAACAGACAGAAATTGGTCTGGAACGAAAAGCCTGAGAGTCAAGCACAAGAGCTTCGGGAGCCCTAGTTAAGGTGAGATAGCTGCATCATTACTGTTTATTATTTCAGACACTATGAATAGATGAATTGAATAAATATGAGTTTCGACCTTATATTATATATACGATCCTAATTGCCGGATTATCCATCAGTTTTAAACCGTTTTGTTATTCTCCTCACGACTTTTCAACCGTTGCAATTAAAACACCAGTTTTCAAAATTTCCCAATTTTTCACTCCATTTATGGCTTAAGATGTATTAGGACCTCAGATATCAGCATGAACGAGTTGTATAGAGCTATGGCTGTTGGATGAGTGTAGTTGGAAAATTGTGTTAAACTGGTGTTATATCCGGAAACTAATACTCAAAGACTCCAACAAGGGATGTCTAAGGGGCTAACAAGCAGAAGACAAACAAAACAGCATACACAAACAAAGGAAAACAACATCAAGTTCTCAACCAAGCTTTTTCTGGGATGGGTAAAAACTAACACCACTCAATTTCATCGACTTTTGCATCTTCCAGCAGCAACAAGCTCGAGGTTTAACCTTAGCTACTTGACGAGAAGTTGTGGTTGGCAGACTCTTCCTGCTCATCATTTTCTCTCTTCAGATGCTCAGACCTGAAACATTAACTTCAAGAATATAATAAAACCACTAATGGAAATTATAATTTTTATGCAAAAATTTGAAATGTAAAATATAGATAGATATAAGGGCGAAGCACAATTGTGTTAATTAGAAACAAAATCTACTTAAAATTTAAAATACTAACCATAGATATGAAGATGGGAATCATTCTTTGCGGAAATCAACACACCATGAATTATGGACACTAACTTCACGATTTCGTATCTCCTGTCCCATTCGCACTGCCCAAGTCTCAGTTAAAGGACTGCAGTCGACTATTTCTATCTTTTTGAGATTAGTAGCTAGTACAGTGTATATCTCTTGTAGTTTGTAGCAATGTTTAAGTAATAGACACTCTAGATTCTCACCAAAACGTAAACCGGTTTTCCAGTGTACGAGATTGGTATCTTCTACTAAAAGAAATTTAAGTTTCTCAAATGTATAAGAATTGCGATCCACTTCCCACTTTGGTCCTTGAAAGGCATAGCATTTCAATTTGAGCACTTCAAGATTCTCCAATTCACCAATTATACTCATGTACTCCCACGGATATCCCAACCCACTTAAACTCAACTCTTTAAGGCTTGGTGGGAACATCGAGAGGGGAGCAGGCGGTGAAACAGCGCCAGATATAATTCGAGGATTCACCACCGCACATTTGAGTGATTCTAGTTTATCAAGAAGTGAAATATTATTCAAGCATCGGAAGGAATTAGAATTACCTTCATCATCATTAGGTGCCAATTCTATAAGAATACCTAACCTTTTCAAATTAGGAATCCATTTGAGAACCTCATCTCTACAGCTTTCAGCGCTCACATTCAGAAGAGTTGAGAGCTTTAGTAAACCGGCCCCATCTCTATGATTAGGTAGACATCCTCCCATGATCTCAAGATGTTTCAGTTCCTTCATATCCCAAATTTCCACCGGCAACAAAGAATAATTCTTAGATGATTTGATATTCATGTATCGATTCACAATCAAGAATTGAAGCATCCAAAGGTTGGATATTGAAGTTGGGAGCTTTCCGTTACAAGTGAGGCCAAGATATCTTAGATGAACTAGTCTTACTACTTCAGTTGGGAACTCGTAGAGACGAATTGTAAGAGCATCCATCACCCTCAACAACCTTAAATCAAGATTTAAGGAGACTGGGTATTGATGAAGTGGACTAACACATATCAAAGAATGTGCACGTGTATTGGATGTTAGTGACTCCCGCACATCTTTCATGCCCAATAAAATGCTATTTCGAATGCATAATCTGCGTTGGCTCTCGATGCTTTCTATTGAACAATCATCATAACAGTTCATGGCGTGAAAAAATTTATTCTTCACCGCTTGACTGTTACATAGATGCCAAAAGACAGAATGAAGGCGGCATGTCCTGATTCGCAAATCACCGTAGACCTTGCGCTGGACCATAACAAGACTTGTATCAACAAGCTCAGACAAACATTGCGCAACAAAATCTTCTTCACTTTGGCATTGATATGGTTCGAGAAATCCTTCAGCAATCAATAGATTAGTGAGGTTGGATATAGGGATCTCACATTTTTCTCGGAAAACTCCTACATAGAGAAAGCATTGTTTCTGATGTTGTGGTAAGCTTTGGTAGCTCGGAAGTAGTGCCTTAGATATTTTGTGATGTGCATTCTTGAAAACTCATTTTTCTTGGCCTGAGGCTACATTGTTCCAGTATTCTTGGGACATCTCGACTTTGAGAAGTTCGTCTGCAACGGTGAGGATTAGGAGAGGAAGACCGTCACACTTTTCAGCAATCTTACGCCCGACTTTCTCTAATTCAGTGGAGCACATTTCACCACCAAAAACCTTTAGATGAAGAAGACGCCAACTTTCCTCTTTATCTAGTAACTGCATTTCCAACTTATGATCATCTTTTTCAAATTCAGCTACTTTTCGTAGCCTAGTTGTGACCAAGGTGGTACCCCTTATGTCGGGGAATAGATTTCTCAAGTGAAGCAAGGGCTCTTTGCTCCATAAATCATCCAATACGATGAGACATCTCTTAGAGGATAGTTGTTCGCACAAGTTCATGATCAATTTCTCATCTGCTAATTTCATGTGAATGTTGGGATATATTTGAGCTTGAATATCGAACAAGATTTCTTCCGCTTGATAGTTTTGGCCTAAAGTGATCCACACATGATGGTCAAAATGGCTCAATACTGATTTATCTTTCCAAATTTTCCTAACAAAAGTAGTTTTGCCAATTCCTGCCATTCCAAAGACAGATATAATCTGCATTCTCGAAAAGAACCTCTTTGGGTGCATTCTCATCCTGACATCTTTACCGAAATCTTTGAGCAATGTTGAGATAAATTCAACAAGGTTTGAGTGTTGCATCTCCATTTTGATTTGGTGTATCTGCAATTATGATGAAAGCTATTGTGAGTAAAAACTAACAACAGACTATTTTGTCGTGAATGCCACTAAGAATATTTTGGATCAGTGAAATTAATACATACTTTGGTTACTTCTTAATCTTTTGCATACACATACAGGGAATAACAATGTCTAGGAAACAAGAGACATAGTGATCGAAATAGTTTAAGTAATTAAGTTATTGGGAAAATTTAAAAATAAATAAATAAATATAATTAATTAAATACCTCTGAAACTTCATCTTCAACCCTGAAAATGGGATTTTGTTTGTCCGCTGCTATCTTGTTGAACTCCTCTACCGTCTTCTTCGATTTTGATAGAAAAAGGAATGTTTTGAGACCTGCAACCCATAGACATCCACAATTGTGAATAATCGTATTTATAGCAACCTCCATTTCTTCCGAGATGGACTCCTCCTCAGTACCAAAAACCACATAGCGTATAAAATACCACATAAATTCTTCGAAGTAGCTAGCGTTATTAAATCCATAAATGTTCCACTCGTCTGCCCTTTGAGCGACTTCATTTAAGGTGGTGATGAGAAAGACTATACTTCCATTACTTTGATCTGGTAATGATGTCATTTTCAAGTAATTCACCAACTCCACGTCGTCTACATCATCCAACACGATCATGTATCTTCGATGCTTCAATAACTTGTACAAGTGCTTGCTTAATTTCTTATCTTCTTGAGAAATAAGCAATTCATAGTCGGCTAGATTGTCTACTTGAGCAATAATACGTATCAAAACTTGCTTCAAATCATATTCCGTGCCTATTCTCACCCACGCGCAGCACTCGAAGATTTGTGCATCTTCAAATATGGCTTTCGCGGCCACTGTTCTGCCGGTGCCCACTTCCCCCAAAAGTGAGCAAAACCATAAGTCAACCAGACGCATTCTCTTTAAAATATATTCATCTTTTAGGTAGGTGAATTGACTGGAATGCCCAACCACCTCCACATCGAAATCATTAATTCTCGACATAACTGCGTCATCATAGTTTTCGTCGTCTCTGGATAATTCTTCACTGTAGTCTGTCTTTATCTTCTTCACTGCTTCACCAAAGGAAGTGATCTCTTGCCTCATCACTTCCTCGTCTGAATTTAATTCATGGAATTCCAGAACATCTTCTAGTTTATGAGCAAAATCTCTTATTTGCCCCTCCAATCCATCCAGCCTCTCATGGCTGCTCCTGCTCCTCCTGTTGCTGCTATTGTTCGATCTTTCGATAACTTGTTGCAAGGACGTAGCCTCGTTGTATGCAGATTCTAAGATTTCTCGAGTGTAGGAGATGGGGGAAATCCAAGAAGAATTCAAAAGGCCATATATTGTTTTCTTGAGAGAAATCACAGCAGCATAAGCAGCCATCTCTGATTTCTCTACAACTACTGAGGTTAATTTGGTTTTGAAATATTGAATGGATTTGAGGATACACACAACCGAATAAATTTGGTGAAAGAAGAAAACAGAAAATGAAATAAATCTTTTGTTGGTGTTAAGAGAAATGGTGGTTAGTTTTTTGTGTAGAGGTGAGTATGGTGAGATGATTGGATGCAAATACTTTCATAGCTAAAGTCAACTATCACATTTCATCATTGTGGAATTAAATATGTTTTAGATCTGTCATTGATTATTACTTAATTAAAAATTGTTTTATCATATAGCCAAAGTCATCCATTGCAGCTCATTTTATGGAATTAAATAAGCGTTTTAGATCTGTCATTGATTACTGAGCATAGTTCATTGATGGCCAATTTGCAAACCCATTCATCACGTCAGTATACAATATCAATATAACTAATAAAAAATTCTGAAAAATATAAACAAAATGAAAGTCTGAAGAACCGAGAGGACACTTGAATTTAAAAAGATTGTTGAAATAATAGCATGTAAAAATACAAACTTTATAGATGTATAGTGAACGAGACAAGGGAAATACAAAATCAAATTACTGTTGATTTTTATATGGTTTCTTGAGGGTCCGTAGTTTTAGTTTTCTCTGCTGTTCTGTGTTTTTAGCTTTCAAGTTTTAGTAACTTTAATGATTCTGTGAGGCTTCTCCAGAATCAAAGTTTTGGAATGACAACACAGTTAATTTGGAAAACTGAATGGAAATGCTCACATTGTGATGCAATTTGGTTAACTACAAAATCTTTATCTTAGTGGGAAAGTAGTGCCTTTAGGAATAATGTTACAATTGGTAAGTAGTTTTGACTTACTCTTTGGCATTTGGAGGCTGAGTTGATCTTGTTCTTTTTTGGATGTGTAAAAATAGTGTAGTTAGTCTGCCTTTCAATTGTGATATGCACAGATTATGTTGAAATTCAATAATGTCTAATTAACTTGCAATGGAAGGTTTTACTTAGCAGTCATTGAAAGAGTATTATATCAGTATATATGTACATTATACTAGCCTACTTGAAAAATAGTTGTTATGTTTGCTCTATAATTAATGAGTTGTATTAGTTGTGTGGTATATTAATGAGAGTAAACAACCTCTCTTCAAAACATAAATGAGTATTGTTCAAAATTTAACGTGATCAAGGTTGGTTGGTGACATTATTTTGGGTTTAGGATTTTGAGAGGGAAGAAGAAAGAAAAAAAAAAAACAAAAACCAGAAAAAAGAAAAAATAAAGTCAACTTTTATTTAAGAGTATTTTAGTCTTTTAACTCATTTGGTATAGAAAACTTATAGTCTTATGAATGAGTGCGGAAAACTTGTATGTTTTATAAAAAGGTATTTAAAAATACATTCTCACATTAATCATTATAAGTATGATTATGATTTTCTTAATTCAAGTCCAAAGAGCAAGGATGGAAAAAAAATTGATGAGATATGCATACAACATCGGAGTAAAAAAAAGAAAAATGGTTGATGTGAGATGAGATCCATACAATATCATAAAATTATACATTTATATTGGTAAATATGTATCATATATAAACTTACCATATATAAAATATGTTTAATTTTCTAGGAAACTAATCGAAAGATATATTTTTATTCTAATGAACTATATTTTATTTATGAATATGTAATATGTTAGATTACATTATTGTCCTTAAATTATGACTATAATAGGGATATGATAGGCAAAACAAATATTGTAAAAGAACACTCTTTTTATATTTGTATAGATATAGATGTTGTGTTCCATTTTGTAAAATAATATAATGAAATAGGACTTCCAAATAAGGAAATGGATATCTTAAAATTTTATTTGATTTTTTTTTGTGTGTGTTTTCTTATTTGAGAGTATAGTGCTTAGACTCTCTTTGGATTTTTTGGAGATAGAGACACTGTAGTAGGATTGTCTCTATGGAATGTCTCTATTTAATTTCTGAATTTGTATTTTGCATTAATTTTAATAAGAAAATTTGAAAATTTCATTAATTTAAATAAATAACTAGTACAATACATTAATTGAAATAAAAAAAATAAAAACATTACATTAATTGAAAGTTAAAAAATAAAATACATCCTACTCGTCAACCGGCCCAAATATGCTCCAAACATGCTCCATCAAATTATTGTTGAGCTAATGATGCTTCTTTATATCTCTCAACGCGGCGTCCCATCTGAGATAATCAAGTCACAAAGAAAAAATAATACTAATATAATAAAGTACACAAAATTATAAAATACACATTTATACCATCCAATCCTAACCACAAACATGAACCCCTCCGCCCACCGCCCTCCCCTTGCCTTCCACAACTCCGCTACGTGCTTCTTCATTTCCATCCTCCTCCTGTATTTCATCTACACTTCCAAATTCATCCTCAACACCAAACACGACATTCCCAAATCCCAACTGCTCCCTCCAATCCAAGGAGCATCTGGACGAACGGAGGTGCTAGCCCCTACTCCGCTGCCCCTCAACACTCTTGCCATCACGAACCTCAACAAACCGCCGCCGTCTCCGACCCAATTCTTTTTTTTTGTTTTTTTTTTAATTTTTGCATCGAGCGCGTGTTCCACATGCGCCGGATAGATCTAGTCTCGACGCGGCGGGACTGTCATGAGCTCTCCCCTCCTGCAGCGCGGTGTCTCGTCGATGGCGGTGTCTCCAGACCGTCGACGATACCACCGCTGTGGTGAGTCTTAGAGTTTATTAATGAAATTTGAAAATTTGAAATTAAACTCATTTTATCTCGATTACTTCTTTTTTATTTTTATTTTAAAGATGTTACTTGAATATTGGTGTCCTTAAGGTAGCGAAGTGATTATTATTCTCATTAAAAGAAAATATAAATTATTTTATTTCTCATCAAATGTCCTCAAATATGATATTGTCAATTTTCAAAAACTCGTTTTCCTTTAATTCTATCTTAAAAGTCAAAATTACACCACGGAAAGAACAGAAGAATGATTTCCTTTTTTTCGTTTTTCCTTTTGGGTCGGATCCGAGTTGATCCGATCAAACCGTTAACTTTGATTTTATTTATTTTATTTTATTTGGATTTTTTTTTTGGTTAGGTGAGATGCACCACACCGTGTAATGAAATACACCGCACAAAGTGTATTGTGATGCACCATTTTTTAGTTTTATTAATATTCTCTTTCAGTATTTTTTGAAATGCACCACCATGTGTATTTGAAATGCTCTACACTGTGTTTTTTTTTTATTAATTCCCAATTATGATTTATTAATTCTCGGTTTATTTTAAATTCAAGTTTTCAATAAATTATATTTTAAATTTTTTTAAAAATGTATGAGATGCACCACCATACACTTTGAGATGAACGACATAGTGTATGAAGATGCACCACCATGTATAATAAGATGCACTTATGTGAGATGCACCACAATGTGGTAAATACACCACACTGTGTAATTATATACACCACAAGGTGAGATGAGATCACCAAACTTTATTTAAAAGAAAAAAGAAATCGAAAAAAAGAGCGCGTGCAGAACACGTGCCGCGCTTAGGAGGGAGTGTGCGACTGCACGAGAGTATAGGTCTTTCGTTTTTTATTTATTTCCTTTTGTTGTTTCCTAACTGTTGTAGAAGAGCAACCACATTCTCAATCAACTCTATCACTCTTCTCTTCCCAGATTCTGTTTTGGAGTGTGTTTTCACACCTACACTCTGCGTGTGTGTGTGTGAAGTTTGATGAACTTCCACTGCCTAATCTCCTTTATCTCCCCATCAATCAAGAATTTGCAGAACCCAAGTCTTACATGGCACAGACTCTTCATCAAAAAGAGACAAATATCCTGAAATCCAGGTAGCAATTTGATGTTCAAGGATTTGCCCAATTTGATGTGAATGTGTAATACTTTATCTAGCTCATTAACTGTTTGATGAAATTCCTGACTGACATATTTAGATTATTTTGATATTTTAGAAGAAAATAGTACATATGATTGAGTCATGAGTGAAAGTTTATAGAGATGATTGCATTGAAAACTTTCAATAAAGATGATAAATTTTTATGACTAATATTTGTAGGAACACCAAACACATATGCATACACATACCTACATATAGGATTATGGATAAGTAAATCTTATGTGGAGAGGCTCCCGTTGTAGGTCTTATTCTCTGGAACCAGAATAGACAGGAACGGGGCTGGGACAAAAAGCCTGAGAGTCGAGCACAAGAGCTTCGGGAGCCCAAGTTAAGGTGAGATAAGTTGCTTTAGCTGCATCATTACTGTTTATTTCAGACAAGGAGATGAAGATATATCCTATGAATAGATGAAATGAATAAAATATAAATAAACCCGGCAGGAAATGGTCGATTTTCTTGCAAATGTTTGGGAGCAGCAAAATAGATCACTAGACCAGACAACCCAGCCTAATCATAACCACCACGAAATGACCAAAACCAATCTCACTGCAACATTTAAGTGACCAACCAAAGCACGTACAAATAAAATAACATACAAGGCCATTTACCCAAGGGAAACCAAAGGAAACAACAAAACAAAGGAAACCAACATCAAGTTTCTCAACCAAGCACTTTCTGGGACGGGTAAAAACTAACACAACTCGATCATTTTCATCTTCCGGAAGCAACAAGCTCGTGGTGTAACCATAGCTACTCAACGAGGAGCTGTTGTCATCAGACTCTGGTTCCTGCTCTTCCTTTTCTCCCTTAGGATGCTCACAACCCTGTCCTCCATCTTTATGCAAAAATTTGAAGTGTAAAATATAAATAGATATAAGGAAGGGAGAAGCATAGTGTGTTAATTAGAAACAAAATCTAATTAAAAATTTAAAATTCTAACCATATAGATGAAGATGGGAATCATTCTTTGCGGGTATTAGCAGACCATGAATTTTGGACACTAACTTCACGACTCCGTATTTCCTGTCCCATTTGCACTGCCCAAGTCTCTGTTAAAGGACTACAGTCGACTATTTCTATCTTTTTGAGATTACTAGCCAGTACAGTGAATATCTCTTGTAGTTTGTAGCAATGTTTAATGAATATACACTCTAGATTCTCAGCAAAACGTAAACAGGTTTTCCACTGTACGAGATTGGTATCTTCTACTAAAAGAAATTTAAGCTTCTCAAATGTATAAGAAGTGCTATCCACTTCCCACTTTGGTCCTTGAAAGGCATAGCATTTCAATTTGAGCACTTCAAGATTCTTAAGTTTACCAATTATACTCATGTACTCCCATGGATATCCCAACCCACTTAAACTCAACTTCTTAAGGCTTGGTGGGAACATCGAGACGGGAGCAGGCGGAGAAACAACACCAGATATGATTCGAGGATTCACCACCACACATTTGAGTGATTCTAGTTTATCAAGAAGACAAATATTATTCAAGCATCGAAAGGAATTAGAATTACCTTCATCATCATTAGGCGCCAATTCTATAAGAATGCCTAACCTTTTCAGATTAGGTATCAATTTGAGAACCTCATCTCTACAGCTTTCAGCGCTCACATCGAGAAGAGTCGAGAGCTTTAGTAAACCAGTTCCATCTCTATGATTAGGTAGACATCCTCCCATGATCTGAAGATGTTTCAATTCCTTCATATCCCAAATTTCCATCGGCAACAAAGAATATTTCTTAGATGATTTGATATTCATGTATCGATTCACAATCAAGAATTGAAGCTTCCAGAGGTTGGATATTGAAGTTGGGAGCTTTCCATTACAAGTGAGGCCAAGATATCTTAGATGAACTAGTCTCACTACTTCAATTGGAAACTCATAGAGACGAATTGTAAGAGCATCCATCACCCTCAACAACCTTAAATCAAAATTTAAGGGGACTGGATATTTATGAAGTAGACTAACACATAGCAAAGAATGTGCACATGTATTGGATGCCACTGACTCCTGCACATCTTTCATGCCCAATAAAACGCTATTTCGAATGCATAATCGGCGCTGGCTCTCGATGCTTTCTATTGAACAATCATCATAACAATTCATGGCGTGAAAAAATTTATTCTTCACCGCTTGACTATTACATAGATGCCAAAAGACTGAATGAAGGCGGCACGTCTTCATTTGGAAACCCGTGCGCTGAACCATAACAAGACTTGTATCAACAAGCTCGGACAAACATTGCGCAACAAAATCTTCTTCACTTTGGCACTGATGTGGTTCGAGAAATCCTTCAGCAATCAACAAATTAGTGAGGTTGGATATAGGGATCTCACATTTTTCTTGGAAAACTCCTATATAGAGAAAGCATGGTTTCTGATGTTGTTGTAAGCTCAGGTAGCTCGGAAGTAGTGCCTTAGATATTTTGTGATGTGCATTCTTGAATACTGATTTTTCTTGGCCTGAGGCTACATTGTTCCAGTACTCTTGGGACATCTCGACTTTGAGAAGTTCGTCTGCAACGGTGAGGATTAGGAGAGGAAGACCGTCACACTTTTCAGCAATCTTACGCCCGACTTTCTCTAATTCAGGGGAGCACATTTCACCACCAAAAACCTTTAGATGAAGAAGACGCCAACTTTCCTCTTTATCTAGTAACTGCATTTCCAACTTATGATCATCTTTTTCAAATTCAGCTACTTTTCGTAGCCTAGTTGTGACCAAGGTGATACCCCTTATGTCGGGGAATAGATTTCTCAAGTGAAGCAAGGGCTCTTTGGTCCATAAATCATCCAACACGATGAGACATCTCTTAGAGGACAGTCGTTCGCACAAGTTCATGATCAGTTTCTCTTCTCCTATCACGTGAATGTCGGGATATATTTGAGCTAGAATATCGAACAAGATTTCTTCCGCTTGATAGTTTTGGCCTAAAGTGATCCACACATGATGGTCAAAATTGCTCAAAACTGACTTATCTTTCCAAATTTTCCTAACAAAGGTAGTTTTGCCAATTCCAACCATTCCAAAGACAGTTATTATTTGCATTCTAGAAAAGAACCTCTTTGGTTGCATGCTCACCCAGACATCTTTATCGAAATCTTTGAGCAATGCTGAGAAAAATTGAACAAGGTTTGAGTATTGCATCTCCATTTTGATTTGACGTATCTGCAATTATGATGAAAGCTATAGTGAGCAAAATGAACAAGAGACTATTATGTTGTGAATGACACTAAGAATATTTTGGATCTGTGAAATTAATACATACTTTAGTTACCAATAAATCTTGTGCATACACATACAGGGAGTGACAATGTCCAGGAAACAAGAAACATAGTGATCGAAAATAGTTTAAGTAATTAATTTATTGGGAAAGTTAAAAATAAAAACAATAAATATAACTAATTAAATACCTCTGAAATTTCATCTTTAACCATGAAAATGGGATTTTGTTTGTCCACTGCTATCTTGTTGAACTCTTCTACCGTCTTCTCCGATTTTGATAGAAAGAGCAATGTTTTGAGAGCAGCAATATATAGACATCCACAATTGTGAATAATCATATTTATGGCAACCTCCATTTCTTCCGAGATGGACTCCTCCTGCTTAGTACCAAAAACCACATAGCGTATAATATACCACATAAATTCTTCGAAGTAGCTAGCATATTTAAATCCATAAACCTTCCACTCGTCTGCTCTTTCAGCGACTTCATTTAAGGTGGTGATGAGAAAGACTATACTTCCATTACTTTCATCTGGTAATGATGTCGTTTTCAAGTAATTCAGCAACTCCACGTCGTCTACATCATCCAATACGATCATGTATCTTCGATGCTTCAATAACTTGTACAAGTGCTTGCTTAATCTCTCATCTTCTTGAGAAATAAACATTTCATAGTCGGCTTCTGCAGCTAGATTGTCTACTTGAGCAATAATTCGTACCAAAACTTCCTTCAAATCATATTCCATGCCTACTCTCACCCACGCCCAACAGTCGAAGATTTGTGCGCATCTGCCCTTGCGTGCATCTTCAAATATGTTCTTTGCACCCATTGTTCTACCGCTGCCCTCTTCCCCCAAAAACGCGCAAAACCACAAGTCAACCGGCCTCATGCTCTTTAAAATATATTCATCTTTTAAGTAGGTGAATTGACTGGAATGCCCAACCATCTCCACATCAGAATCATTAATTCTTGACAAAACTGCATCATCATCATCATCATCATCATCATCATCATCATCATCATCATCATCATCATCGTTGTTGTCTCTGCAGGATAATTCTTCACTGTAGTCTGTCTCCATCTTCTTCACTGCTTCGCCAAAGGAAGTGATCTCTTGCCTCAGCACTTCCTCGTCTGAATTAAATTCATGGAATTCCAGGACATCTTCTAGTTTATAAGCAAAATCTCTTATTTGCCCCTCCAATCCATCCACCCTCTCATGGCTGCTCTTGCTCCTTCTGCTGCTGCTATCGTTCGATGTTTCAAGAACTTGTTGCAACGACGTAGCCTCACTGTTTGCAGATTCTAAGATTTCTCGAGTGGAGGAAATAAGGCAAGAATTCAAAAGGCCATTTATTGTTTTCTTGAGAGAAATCACAGCAGCATAAGCAGCCATCTCTCTCTCTCTCTCTCTCTCTCTCTCTCTCTCTCTCTCTCAACTACAAAGATTTACTTGGTTCGAACTGAGCCTAATTTGGTGAAATGGTGTTAAGAGAAATGGTGGTTGGTTCTTGTTTAGAGGTGGCTGGTGAGATGATAGGATGAAAACAGTTTCATAGCTAAAGTCAACTATCACATTTCATCATTGTAGGATTTAATATATGATTTAGATCTGTCATTGATTATTATTGAAAAATTGTTAAATTATATAGCCAAAGTCATGAATCGCAGTTCATCATTTTGGAATTAAATAGTATTGTTTAATTTTATAGCAAAAGTCATCAATCCCAGCTCATTTTATGGAATATAATATATATGTTTTAGATCTGTCATTAATTACTGAGAGTTCAATTATGGCCAATTTGCAAACTCATTAATCACGTCTGTATACAATATCAACAGCTTAGTGAAAATTCTGAAAAATATAAACCAAATGAAAGTCTGAAAAACCGAGAGGAGGCTTGCATTAAAAAAAAAAAAGTAAAATAATCCTTCTATACTAATATAAGAAGAAACTTATTTTGTTAGAACCGGGTTACTTGCTTGTCTAAATTACAAATGAAAATCAAACAATAAAGAGCTGCAATAAAATTAACAATAGTAAAAATACAAAATACAAAACTTAACGATAAAAAATGACTAAAACAAACTCAAATTAGAAGTCGCCCGATGGAATCCTTGTGCCCGCAAGACGAGAAATATCCCGGTAGTACTCACGGATTGGCAGCTCGTCACCAAAAGAAAACGACTTCATGTCTTGTCGATAGTAGCACCACAACCTACGAGCCCCGATGAACTGGACTCGGACGAGAAACTGAGCTTAACACTATGATAATGCAATTTTTCGTGTAGGAAATTGATGCAATACTTTTCGATAAGTGAAACCATGCAAATGAGATGGTATTTATAGGCTCGACACACACATAGGAGATTATTGCACTTGTAGTGCATTCATAACCTCGGATAGTCTCATCAGTTTCAAACAAATAGCATTGATGAATGTTAATGATATTAAATTGACCAAATTCAATTTGGCCCGTCTCAATTAATTAGTAGTGCACCCGTGCAACGCACGGTTGAATACATTATAAAACTATGTCCTACCTCGGGAAAAAGTGTCCTATTGTGTGCTGGGCATGCGGATTAAGAAAATTGACAAAGTTGTTGTAAGTACAATAAGAGTCCCACTTATTGAGAGGGATAAAAGTGAATTGAAAATAAAATTATTGCGAGTGGAATAAGGGTTTCACTTGTTGTGAGTGAAAAAAGTAAAATAAAGTTAAAGTTATTGTGATTATAAATAAGGGTTCCACTTATTTTGAGTGGAAAAATAAAATGAGAGTGGAAGTTATTGTACCTAGAATAAAGTTCTACTTGATGTGATTGAAAAAAACAGTGTATGATACTTTTTTTTGCGAACATAAATAATGTGGTAAGTAGGACACTTTTTCGCGAACATAGAGAGTAATATATTTCATCCATCGTGCAATAGTGGCTCGTATTGTATTACAAGTGACTTTTTCACATAAAACATAATTATCTCTTGAAAACTTGTGGGTCATTCCACTTGTATTATGAAAAGTAATAATTTTTTTTTCTGTTTTTAGATTATGCTTATTAATTTCCTTTTTTATTTCATGTGGTTACTGTAATCAATAAATTTATGCAGTCACATTATGGCTAGCCATATAATTTGGTTCAAATAGGAAAAAGTGATTTATTTATAATTCAATAAATCTATGCAGCCACATTATGACTAGCCATAATTTGGTTCAAATAGGAAAAAAAGTAGTGATTTATTTATAATTTTAAGTTCTAAAAGACTTTTAATAGTTTAAATATTTAAAATATACAAATTTATATATAATTTACACTTTCTAAAAACAAAATGCTAAATAAATGCACTTACACAAATACAAGACAATTAAAACATTACATTTTTTTTGAAGGAAATAAAAACATTACATTAATAAACTTACTTTTTAAGAACCATTCGAGCCCACCTACCCCTACCAAGCCCATTCAAATTTACTATTAAATCTACGAAATATTTTCCCACCATTCGAGCCCACCTACCCTTACCAAGCCCATTCAATTTTTTAAAACAAATAACCCTAGAGATATTTTAATGAGGTGTAAACTCAAGGACTTCTTCATATTAACCTAAATATATTACTCTATTACCACTAAAGATCTAAAAGTTTATCACTAATATCCAAATAATTAGATATGGCGGCAAAAGGACATGTAAGGTAAATACAACTACACTTCACCTTTTTAGTATTAGATAGATTTGATTAGGCATTGAACCGGTGGTTTTTATTTAATTCAAAATTCATGGCCTACTTTTAAATGTCAATTTTTAATTTTGTGGTAATTCTAACAGTAACCTCCATTTTACTATTTGTAGCCTCCGATTAATAAAAATCAATTAAAACTATAGCAAATGTACAATTTTATCCTTATAGCTCTTAATTATTGTAATCAAAATTTCAAGTAATGAAAATTAAAAGAAATATAGAATGAATTGCGTAGCCACATCAATACTCACAAAATTTGTCAATTCGGAGAACATAACACCAAATTTTCTTCGAATTGACAAATTTTGTGAGAATTGTCAAATTTTGAATTACCTTTACTCGAGCTCGATTAACATGTTAACAATCTACATTTAAATATAATCGAGTTCTTGACGAGTTTGACCCGAACTCGACCTCTAATATCTTATTATCGAATATTTGCTGAGTCGAATTCGAGTCGATCTCAAGCTCGTTAATTTGAAATCTAGTCGAGTTCAATCGCGATGGTAAAATCTCAACTTGATCGAGCTCGAGCAAACGAAAATCTAAACGAGTCGAGTTTGAGCACTCCAATACTCGGCTCGACTCGGCTCATTTACTGTACCAAATAACAAGAAGGAACACACGCACATGCCATTTCGATCTGCAGTTTACCTTCTCTAAAAATATGAGAAATCTCAAGTGGATTTAAACAAACTAAAATAAACTAGAGAATAATGATCCCAAGTGGATTTAAACAAACTAAAATAAACTAGAATAAAACCTCAAAGGCTGAAGCTAAAATTTTTAACCCTCCCAAAGAAAAAAGAAAAGAAAAATGTTGATCCATTGCAACCCTACAATTACTGCCTCTCTCATCATCTTCTTCCCTGCATTATTCTTCTTCATCTCTTTCTTCATCAAGAAATGGAACTCCAAAAACAATTCAACATTCATCATCAAACTCCCTCCTGGCCCCACACCACTTCCCATAATCGGAAACCTCCACCAAATCACCTCCCCTCCCTTCCGTTGCTTCTCCAAATTATCCCACCACTACGGCCCCATCATGCATCTCAAGCTCGGTGAGGTCGGGGCCGTCGTCGTCTCGTCCCCAAAAATCGCAAAGCAAATGCTGAAAGACGACGACCCTGCCTTCGCCAGCCGGAAACCGGGCATGGCCGTGAAGATCATGCGGTACAATGCCGACATCGCCTTCAGCCCCTACGGCGACTACTGGCGACACATGCGGAAAATCTGCATCAACGAGCTTCTCAGCCCGACAATGGTGCGATCCTTCCGATTTATTAGACGAGACGAGGCCGCTCGTCTGGTCGACTCCGTGAAGGAAGCTTCCGGAACAGATATGAATCTGACTGAGAAGATCGTGTCGCTGTCGAGCGCGATAACATGCCGGGCGGCGTTTGGTAGGGTTTCTAAGGATAGCGGCGCGCTGATCGAGCTGATGGCGGAGACGTTGAAGGTGGCGGGAGGGTTTGAGGTTGCCGATTATTATCCGTCGTCGAGGATCGTTGGCGCTTTGAGCTGGACGCAGCTGAGGTTGAAGATGATGCGGCGGAAGCTCGATGTGATTCTTGATGGTCTGATTAATGAGCATAGACAGAAGGAGAAAATGGGAAATGAAAATCTGGTTGATGCTCTTTTGAGGATGAAGGAAGGAGAGGAGGAGATGAAGTTTCCCTTTGGCAATGATAATATCAAGGCTGTGTTGTTTGTAAGTCGAGTTCGTCACTTGAGATCTTCTATCCCACTGCACTTCTTGTTATAATTTATATTTTATGTAGATTAATTATGCGACAGAACTACATAATTAATTAAGATAATTAGTTAAGAAAAAGACTATATTTAATTTACTTCTAATACTTCGTGATTAGATAAATTAAATATAGTCTTTTTCTTAATTAACGATTCAAAAGAGAATTTCTTTTTCAATCCGTTTCAATTGAATCGAGTAATCATCCTAATATATATAGGGAGAGTGAGAGTATTGTATAGTAACTCATCTTTAGGTAGGAACTAGGAACTAATCTGGACCTTTGATTTTTTTTTTAATTTACGGTCTAGATTATGCATTAGATTACTGTTGTTTGTGCATTAAAAGTATGCTAAATAATTTATGCATTAAGTTACTGTAATTGATGCATTAGATTACTGTTGTTACTGCGTTAAAATTGTGCTAAATAATTTACACATTAAGTTATTGTAATTTGTGAATTAACGTACTGTATTTTTTGCATCACTTAAGTGATAATTATATTGGATCTTGCACACTCATGTAAAGATGAGTTTCTACCAGATTTATATATGTACTAACTTAGTTAAATTTTCATATTATATAAATAACAGGACATTTTCTCAGCTGGAACTGAAACCTCAGCAACAACTATTGATTGGACGATGACGGAATTGATGAGAAACCCTAATGTGATGAGAAAGGCACAAGCTGAAATAAGGCAAGTAGTCTTGAAAGGAGGCGTCGCTACTTTAACCGAAGACGACGTTCACAAGCTGAAATATCTAAAACTGGTGATCAAAGAGACTCTAAGACTACACCCTCCAGTTCCATTGTTGCCAAGAGCTTCTAGGGAGGCATGCAAACTTCAAGGATACGACATACCTGCTAAAACGAAGGTGATGGTCAATGTTTGGGCAATGCATCGGGATCCAACCTTCTGGAAAGATCCGGAAAGGTTTGAACCCGAGAGATTTCAGAATCATGCTGTGGATTTTGTTGGTGGTGAGTTTCAATACTTGCCATTTGGAAGTGGGAGAAGAATGTGCCCTGGGATAACTTATGGTTTGGCTACCGTGGAGTTGGGTTTAGCTCAATTGCTCTACAACTTCGACTGGAAGCTTCCGGAAGGTGTTAGGCCTCAAGACTTGGACATGATTGAAAATGTTGGGCTAACATCTTCAAGAAAACATAATCTCTTTGTGGTTGCCACTCCTTATCAGCTATGTGTGCTTAATTAATTACTATGTAACGTTTATTTCAATAAGTTCTAGTTAGCTATTGTGAGAAACATTATATTATGTTCCCCACCGTTCTTTTTTTTTTTTGTGGGGTTTAAATTATTGTTGTTGTTAGTTGTTACCTTTGGAAACTATCTTGTCTGCGATATTTAAACTATTTATGATCACATCACATGGAACCAAAGTTTCTATTTCAAGAATGCATGTGATATATATGAACACAAGCTGTCATTAGTTTATCAAAGGCAATAATTAATTATTGATTTAAACTATTATTGATGACAAAAGAAGAAAGATTTGATTTCAAGAATCAATGTGTCACAAAAAAAAAAAAAAAAGAACGTTACACACCTGTTGATTCTGTTTATAGTAATGTCAAATTGTCATTATATATATATATATATATATAGGAATTGTACTTGTGACCATTTAATTACTCAAAGGTTCAAAGAGTTACAAAAGGGATGAGCTAGGATTAGCTAGAGATCCATGCATAAGTTGTCAATTAATAAATATATAAAAATTAATTGAGTCAGATGACAGCTTGAAAATTGCAACTATAGGATTGAATTTCATTTTTATGTGATTTTTCTGTACGAAAACTCTGAAGAGGAATCTATTCTTGGAGACCCATCTCTATTCTCTGGCGGTAAGCATAATCTAAAATCTCTCTTTCTTATAGAATTTTTTCTTCTTCTTCTTCTTCTTCTTCTTCTACATTTCCCCATTTCTTGTATATTAATGTTTATTTTTAAACATTAAATATTTAATTTTGCTAATTTAATTTCACAAATACTCTCTCCAAACCATTGATAATGTCATGTTACTATTTGGCACGGAGATTAAGAGTAAGGGTAAAAAGATAGAAAGTGGCCGGGTAGATCCCATCACTTTTGAAGGATTTTGAAGTGTTAAAACTTGTCTTATTTCAAAGATGACAATATAAGTGAGACACTTAAATAAAGAAAGTATGACAATATGAGTGAGTCGGAGAGAGTATCTATTTTGTAGGAAGGAATGATATATCATCTTACAAGGGAAAAAGATATCTATATTAGGAGAGTCCATGTTCTACATGGAAAAAGAATTTAATCTACAAAAAGAAAAGACACAAAAGGGTATGCCTCTACAAGGATATTGATGTCATGCAGTCAAGATTTATATTAGGGTATTGTGTCATATATAGTTCAAGTTAGACCTCATAATGAAACGATGAGTCGAGCTGTGAGTCGTCGGACCACTGTCTTGTGGCCGTGGGTGCGTCGCTGGAAACAAACCTTGACTGGGAGGCGCAGCGATGGAACGGAATGATAGAGGGAGAGAGTTCAAAATTGGCGCCAGATGGAGAGAAGTAGTTGAGGTATTGATTTTATTTTAAAATATTTATTAGGGAAGACCAGGTATCTGAGACTGGTCGAGTATACCCGGTACCCAGCCAACCAATAAAAAGTATAGTCGATACGCGATCAACCGGAAATTTCGAATATTAAATGCTCGAGTATCTTATATATATATATACTCGATATCCGAACTCTGAATCTTCACTGAGACAATTTTAATTATTGCGCGGATCTAGTCTAGTTTCACTTTAGATTCACAAGGATATCTTAGAATGAATGATCCGTCGAAAGAAAAATTATTTAATTTTTCATCAAGATAGGTTCCTGATGATTATCAGACTTTGGACGAATTACAGGTACAGGTCGGTGTAATCTCGTAGATCCGACCATTCTCTACCAGAATTCTCTGATTTATTTGAAAGAGGCGAAGCAACAAATTCATCATTCCACTTCAATCGATTTAAAAATTCCGAAAACGAACTAATACCTCCCTCAGATACTTTGATTGAAATCTCCATTGATGGCAGTTTCTATAGAAATTTTATTCGTGCTTATTTGGACGATAGAATGTAGATATAGATAAGAATTGACAAAAGACAAATCCAATATTATTATTGTATTAATTATATCGTCAGCTCTTAAGAATTTGCTACTTATAGTAAAGTATGGGGTTAGGGCTAAGCCCATGTGGGAAGTTGCAATATTTGTTACAATAGCGTCACTCTTAAGTCTCTAACCATGCACGACATTTACATCACTGAACATGGTGCCGTACACACGTGGCACACTCTCACTATTACACGTTTTAGAGATTTTTTTTCCTTCAATTTTAAGTTTTAATACTTTCTCTGTCCCACTACAATAAAACGATTCAATTTTTTTGGGTACAAATATTTAAGTGAAAAACAAAAGTTAGTTAAAATGGTAGGACCAACAACTTTTAAAGAAATAATTATTTTTTTATTTGAAAATGAGCCACCAACTGAATAAAGTATACGAGCCACTTATTGCGGGATAAGGGGAGTATTTTAATTCATTGATGCAAGTATTAATAGAATTTATTATATCTAAGTAGGATATATATATATATATATATATATATATATATATATATAATTATTTAAACCACAATTTAATTTTTGTAGTTAATAATTATTTATTATAGTTTGTTATTAGCATATTATAAGGGTATATAATAATATAAGCATCAAGTTTTGGTGATCAATGATTATTAGTCTTCATAATCGAGTAAAAAAATGTACTAGTATAAAATAACAAATTTAATTACTTATAGAAAACCAGTGGTACATGTAAAATGTTGGGTAATTGCCGCATCAATCCCTCCGCTTAAAGGGATGTAGATTTTCATGTTGCTACTTATTTAGAATTAATCATCTATCCTATTTTGATGTCTGGCTCCATGACCATTATCATTTTTTAAGTACTTTTTTCTTTTTCGTAAAATTTAGTCTCAAGTGTTCCAGTTTAATTTTATGACTATTAAGTATAACTTATTAATTCTTTTTATATTCAATTTGTATTTTGAATTAATCAATAATGATTTATTAAGGTAATGTTGATTATTCTAAAAATAGGGTCTATAATTTTTAAATTTATTTTAGTAATAAATGTTAATTAGGTTCATTATTATAATATTAAATATTTATTTATATTAAAAAATATTGTTAAAATATTAAATTTATTAGTGGATCACATGGTTTTGGAACGGATATGTTGCCTCCTTGGTCAAAAGTTATTCAAAATGCAAAATATACGGAAATAAATTACTATATATTTTAGGACAAGCAAAATATATATACGTGGGAAATACCATAATATATTACTCGGATTTATGTAAAGATCATACACATTAATTTGAATTGAAAGATATATATGTGGTCTATAATCTAGTCGTACGTAAAAAAAGTTTACGAAGTGAAAATGGAGCAAATATGAAATTAGAAATTCGATCATTATTCGGTGTTACTTTTGAAAACCAAAGAATAATATTGAGAGTATATTTGTGCAAACATTCACAAAAAAGGTACGTCACTATAAGTCGATAATGTATACGTAACTCTTTTAAAACAAATATTTGAATGCGACCGGCAAATTTACGCGCCAGGTTTTTTTTTAATTCCTATTTTCTTTCTAAACTGTTTTATGATTTTTTTTTTAATTTTCAGCTTTTCTTTCAATTTTTTTTTAAATTCCACATTTTTTTTCCACCTTTTTTTTGTTTGCCTCTTCGTTTGTTTGTTTGCCGCTTCTTCTTTGGTCAAGATTCGAGCGAGGGGAGCCGAAGGCCTCGGAGCGAGCCCAAAAAGGTCCAAATTATTGCCCTACGATTATCCTTATATTAAGCGAAGACGGAGCCGTAAAATCAGAGCCGAAAGCGGAGCCGGAAAAAAAAACTGAAATTAAAAAAAAAATCGAAAAAAAATTAATTTTGACCGGATCAACGGGTCATACTCGGGTTGACCGAGTCAACTCGATCCGACCCGGTAGCATGTGAGGTGCAACAGGTTGCATGGGAGTGTTGCTCCTCTTTTAATTTGTCTTCTTAAAAAAAAAAATCTATTCTAATTTGTGCATTGCATTAGCTAGCTAGCTAGCTATTGAATGATACTCCCTCCGTCCTGTTATTAATGGTCCGTTTCTTTTCGATATAGAGACTAAAGAGAAGAGAATTAAGGATGTAAAGGTGGTATTCCACATGTTTAGTGTAATTTTATACAATATTTAATTCTTGTTAAAAAATGTTTTACTAGGTTAATAAAGTATTTTATAGATCAATAAATTGATTTTAGGTAAGGATATAGAGAGAGAGTGAACAATCTATGGTTTAGGTAAGGATGTATAATTAAGAAATTTAATTAGATTCTAATTTAGTTCGAAAAAGAACACCGACAATCAATAGCGGGACACCAAAAAAAAGGAAATAAACCATCAATACCGAAAGGAAGGAAGTACTTTAATACAATTTTCACTAGTTATAAATACACGTATTTGTTGTTTAATCATTGATAACATAAAAATAGTCCCATTACTTTTGATCAAAAACATTGTTTAATTAAATTATCTGAGTAAAAAGAACGGCGAAAAGTTAAAATAAACCATTCTACAAAAGTAAAGATAAAATCTAATCATTTATTTTAAAAAAATAAATACTAACCAAAATTCTTGTAAAATTACTTTCATAACCTTATTTCTTATTCTTTCATCTTATACACAAATACACACAACAATATACACGAACCATTTTAAGGATGAAATGTTTTCTCTCTCTATATCAAAACACGTACACAAACACACCCTCAACCCCAAAAACACACAACACACACACACACACACAAATCAATCATACACACACAACACGCAAAACAAGCACACATACACACCCACACACACTCACACACACTGCACACACATATACACACACATTGTACACACACTGCACACATATACACACACATATACACACACACTCACACACACTGCACACATACACTCACACACATATACACACATTACTACACACACTCACGCACACACACACTCACACACAATGCACACATATACACACACTCACACACACTGCACACATGCACTCACACACATATACACACACTACTACGCACACTCACACACACATACTGCACACATATACACACACACACTGTACACATACTCACACACATATACACAAACTACTACACACTCACACGCACACACACATATACACACGTATGACTTCATTTATTCATGTATATATGTATTCATGTATATATTCTTGTATATATTCGTATCTTCATGTATGAATTTGTATCTTCATGTATGAATTCATGTCTTCATGTATGTCTTGTATGAGTCATGTATTAATTCATGTATGTATCCTTGTATGTATTCATATCTTCATGTATGAATTTGTGTCTTCATGTATGAATTCATGTCTTCATGTATGTCTTGTATGAGTTCGTGCATGTATTAACAAAATAAGGTTAAAAAGGGTATATTAGTAAAGTGGGTTATTATTTATCTTTTTAAAATTAATGATTAGAATTTATCTTTATCTTTTAAAAATGGTTATTTTACCATATTATCTCAAAAAGAAATACCAAAAATTAATTAAGAGTACTGCGGACCTAGAGAACACTTTGTTGAACATTAATTTAGAGTAATAATGCATGGCTTGAGCAAGTTTGGGAATAATTGTCTAATTCCAAGCATGTCAAATAATATTTACTTTAATTTGTTATTAAAATGTTATCGTCGTTATATTTTGCACTAACTTTTATGTATATTGTTTTAATATATATATACTAGCGTATAACCCGTCGAAAATCGACGGGAAATTATATTTAAAAATTAATAAAATTATTTATTAATTTAGAATTTATATAGATTCAAATTTAATTCAAAAGTGACTGTAATATTTGTTCTCGTCCTTAATTTGTATATAGAATAATATTTGCTAATTATCTGAACTCGATTGAATTTATAAATTATGTAAAGATTCAAATATTATGATAAAATTTTGTCGCAATAATAAATCAAATACATGTCACACAATATTTAAAAAATAAAAATCCATAATATAAATTGAACCGTCAGTTTGGAATCGGTTCATCTACCCTCAAGGTTCCAAGTAAGAATCCTCCCACTATGTTGAACTACCATAACTGAATCGGCTCATGTTATGTTAAACTGCTATAACTGAATCGATTTCTTTACCCCTACGGTTCTGATTATAATCAGTCCGTTGACCATGATCTTAATTTTTATGCACAATAGAATAAATTGATAAAAAATGGAAAATACGTTGAAAATAAATAGTAAGTTATATAATAGGACTTAATAACATATTAACTTTTTTTAATAAAAATTAAACTATTTATTTGACCTATCGATTAATTGGGCCCCATTTTTATAAATAATTTTTAAAGCGCTCTTATTTCTCAAAATCGATGTGGGACAAAAATATATTTAGCTCTCAAAGAAATTGCCCCACGTCGATTTCAAATGAGAATTGTGATTAATCATTTTGACAACAATTATCTTTTTGTCTCGTATTGATTTAGAGAAGAAAATTAATTATGATAAATGTTGTGATTCATTTTGACATCAAAATATCCCTTTATCCCATAGTTATTTATTCGGACGACTAATAAATAAATAGGCCAAATAAAACTTTGGTGCAGAAGATGAGAAAATACACATTGATTTTAGGTATTAGTAGGCTTTTTAATAAGTAATGTTTCATTGAATAACCGATATGGACACAAGATTTTAGTAGATATTTAAAATATAAATATTCGATTCGAATCGAATATTCACGATATCATTACGAATCGAATACAAATAAAAAAAATGTTCGAAGTCGATTCAAATATTGATTCGAATATGCAAATAATGTCACAAATCCGAATTTGAAACTATTTATTTGGCTAACTAATAAATTGGTTTCCTATAAAAAATTATTATGTATTCGGTCAACTAATAAATTGACCATATTAATTAAATTAAACTATAAAAATATATTTATTTATTCGACCGACTAATAAATATATGGGCCAAATAAAACTTTTGGTGCAAAAGATGAGAAAATATACATTGATTCTAGGTATTTATAGGCTTTTCAATATGTGTTGTTTTATTGAATAATCGATGTGGGAACACAAGATTTTATTAAATATTTAAAATCTATTATTTTATTTTAAAAAATTCAAAAATTTGAGAATTTAGATAAATAGGAATGGAGGATTAAAAGGGGTGCCACGTAAGATTTTTTTAAAGTAAGAATCATTTTCTTTTTAGTAATACGAGTAAGTAGCCCGTCGAGACTCGACGATTTTAATTTATGTGTATACTTCTTAAGAAAAAAGATATTTTTTTACAAACATTATAAATAAATAATTTTATTTATAATTTTACTTCTTAATTTATGTGTGACCTTTGGTCCGGACATTAAATACACTATCACTAGGCTTAAGAAAAAAAAAAATTAAACATGTATCTTACTTAGAACTCGTGATGTTGATCAAGTTAATTGTAAATCAAACTTAGGAAAATAATTTTATTTCACGTATAAACTTATAAGTACGAATGATAATTGATACGGTGGTACTCATTCATTAAGTATTTCCACAAATTACTTTTTTTTTTTTCAAATTTTCTACATGTTCTCATCCTAATCGCGATTAAAATATTAATTTACTGTATTAATATTAGTTTAAATTAGTAAAAATCATTCTTTTGTCTATTTGAACCGTTTCGTTGGTTTATGCTAAATCATCACTCGTTGAGTAACACTCGATAAAAATCTGGACCTACAAAGCTAACAGTATCAATTAAGTAAAAAAAATTCTTTTGTCTATTTGAACCATATCGTTGGTTTACACGATAAAAATCTAAACAATAAAAAGTTAACATTATTAATTAAACTTAGTAAAAGTCCTTCTTTTTCTATTTGAACCGTCTCACCAATTTATACTTTGTCATACCTCACCATGAAAAATTAATGCGTTCATATCTCATATGGTACAATTAATTGCAACTACAAGAATAATTAGTTGAAGTATTAAAAAAAAGGATTGTGGAAGAAGACATACCTGTTGCTTGATGAGAATGGCGCAATGTCCTTGACCCGCCGTGATTTGGTTTAGCCAATTTATTAGGTTGTATTGATTCATAATTATTATGAGATGGATATATATTATTATTATCTAAACTTATAATTATAAATTACAATAAACCAAATACTCATTCATTAAGTATTTTTAAAATCTATTTTTTTTTAGAATTTTTCTACATATTCTCGTCCTAATCTCGATTAAAATAGTGACTTTACTGTATATTACCGTCGAAAACCTATTGGGTAATACTCGATAAAAATTGGAACACTACAAAGTTAATATTAATTTAAATTGGTAAAAATTCTTCTTTTATGTCTATTTGAATCGTCTTATTAATTTTTGAATCGTCTCGTTGCTTTATTTCTTGTTTTTATGTCTATTTGAATCGTTTCGTTGATATCTCTAATTTTAGCCAAATGCCAAGAAAGATATATTTATATTTTCAAAATGTTTTTTTAGCTATCTATTCATACATTAGATTAAATCTGATATGAGTGGTATTTTCTAGCAAGCACTAATCGAAGATTTTAGAAAAAAAAATATGAATGAAAGATAAAGAGAATTCTATGTAGATATATTGATTAAACATATTTATTTAGTTTTCATAGAGATTTTCAATTACAAAATTTCTATTTGGCCTCTTAAATGTTAATTTTCTTATTTTGTTGCTTTAAACTTAATTATTGACGCTACTTATACACTAACATAAAAAATAATTTTACTTTTTATAATTATTAAATGTATTAGTAATAATGAAAATGGGTTATGTGATTTTTATTTAGAAATTGAGAATATATATCCATTAAGAATTGAGATGTATCATATATATACTATAATATTGTGAATTATATACACAAAACTTTTGAAAATTGTGAAGAATATAGATAAAGTTAGTAATAACAGATATACATGAGACATGAGAAATTATTATATTAATATAATAAGCAATATATGTGTAGACTAACTTAAAAAATAATTTTTACTTTTCACAATTATTAAACATATAATTAATATTTAAAATAAGTTATATATTTGTATTTAAAAATTGGGGATATATATCGATTAAAAATTGAGATATAGTATATAATATTGATATTATGAATTTTTTTAGCATAATATTATTAATTAATAATACACTAAGAATGTGAAGAATAGAGATAACAATAGTAATAACAGATATACATGATGCATGAGAAATTATTATTTGAATATAATAAGTAATATATGTGTATTATTACGATTTAATATTGCCAAAATCACGAGAATAAAGGAAAATTAGAACGGAGCATCGTGGAGGGGCAGCGTTTATTTTCTTATTAGTAATAATATATATATATATATATATATAGGGAAGAGATCAAATAGAGATAGATTCATATGTGTTAACTAAAAATAGATCCTAGTGGTTCATTTAAATAAATCAACGGTTAAGATCACTGAAATGTTGTTGATCTGTATTTTCAGCTGTTTACAAATAAAAAGGGTAACTTTGTATTTTATCTTTGATATGTAATTGACGCATTCCTTAATTTCTGGGATTTCATGCTTATTTTCATTTTTATTTTATTTTTTTGCTGAGCTTTTTATTTCTGTATTAAGATACAATATATGGAGGCAAGAAATGGGTGGGTTTTAATTATTCATTTCTTTTTTTCTGTAAATTGTGTATTTCATTTACACGTTATTATTTCATTGTTATTGTGTTCTATCCTCATATTTTCTTCAATTTAATACATCTATTATTTAAGTGTTTATTTTAAATGATCGTTTTTTTTTTACTACAAGTATCAACTAGCAACATACACATGAAAAATCATCAAAAAGTGTCAAAACAGTAAGATGTTAATGGTTACACAATAATATATAACAATAAAACAATAAGATGTTAATGTCAAAGCAATAATATTTAACAATAAAAACAATAAAATTTTAACGTAGAATCAGTAATATATACCAATAAAAACAATAAGATGTTAATTTTAAAACAAAAAGAATAACAATAAAAAACAATAAGATGTTGATGTCAAAACAATAATATACTATAACAATAAAAACAATAAAATGATAATGTCAAAACAATAGTATTATAAAACAATAAAAACAAAGCAATAATAAATAATATGCATTAATAAATCAACTAAAAAACAACAAAATCATTCGAAAAAAACAACAAAATAATTTAACCAAAAATTAGGAACAGACACAATCTATAAAATCAAGCACAATTAACAATGCACAATTTTCCATCTAATTTATTGTATGTAATTATTTCTACGTAATTAACTTCTTAGAGAAGATTTATAATTTTATATAAAAAAATTCATTGAATTTACACCCTTAGCTGCTACCTAATTTTTTGCAAACGTGTATTTAAGAGGTCAAATTTTACCGTGATGTCCTTATAATTAATAATTAATTATCCATCTATAAAATCAAGCACAATTAACAATGCACAATTTTCCATCTAATTTATTGTATGTAATTATTTCTACGTAATTAACTTCTTAGAGAAGATTTATAATTTTATATAAAAAAATTCATTGAATTTACACCCTTAGCTGCTACCTAATTTTTTGCAAACGTGTATTTAAGAGGTCAAATTTTACCGTGATGTCCTTATAATTAATAATTAATTATCCACTTAACATCTCATCTCAATTTTGGAATAATCTCCACCACACAAATATGTATGATCAAAGGTGTATATTTATTTTTAGTTAATAAAGCCCTCTTCCAAACAATCTCATCCATGCAATTTGGACGATCTATGGTCAATCTATTTTTATATTTTAATCATTATATAAGCTTGTATAATTAACGGAGGGATAATATAATACTTTTTCTCATGAGAATGGGAGGTTATTCCCCTTGAATTACGGATAATCATCCTTTTTTTTTCCTATCAATTTATGCAATTTCATTTCTCTCACCACACCTCTCCGCCCATTCTTATTGCAGGGAGAATAATCTCAAAGTAAAATATTTAATCTAGAGTTGTAGGGGGAAAAATCTAAGAACACACAAAATACATTTTAAAAAATGCCATGCACTTAATTAATGCAATATATCACATCCTTTCATGCATATTTAACCGTACTACTAATGCATTTATGGTTCTTTTAAGAATTACGATATGATTAATTGAAAGATTTATAGGGCGCCGAATTCCTATGATCTCCCCTCATAACAAAATGATGCATTGCATTACATTAAATATTATATACGGAATGGAGTTTTCTTAGTGCTATGCTCATTTCTATAAATTTTCCAGAATCTATGGTAAATTTAGTAATGAGTTGTGTCCAATCAGTGCATTTTTCGTTTGTGGTTAATGGAAAAGTTTATGGCGATGTGACTCCATCGCCGGGCATTCGGCAAGGTTGTCCACTCTCGCCTTTCTTTTTTGTTATTTGTGCTCAAGGACTGTCGTCGTTATTGAGTCGTGTGGAGAGACAAAAAGAGGTGGTGGGGATCAGGATTGCTAGATCGTGTCCTTCTTTATCACACCTCTTTTTTGCAGATGATAGTTTATTATTTTTTAAAACGGATTCTAGAGCTGTGAGAAGTAACAGAGAGGCTCTTCTTTCTTATTCTTTGGCTTCGGGTCAGGAAATCAACGGTTATGTTCAATCCTAATACTACTTATTCAGAGATTACTAATGTTAAGGCAATTTTGGGTATAGCCGAGACTAAAGGTCATTCTATCTATCTCAACCTTCCTACTTTTGTTTTAAAACAACGGTGGATGCAATTCGATTTTCTCCGCGAGTGAGTAATTATAAAAAACTTAAGGGCTGGAAGAGTAAGCTTTTCTCGATGGGAGGAAGGGAAGTTTTGCTGAAATCTGTCATTCAATCTATACCGACATATACTATGTCGTGTTTTAGAGTGCCACATGGTGTTTGTGGAGATATTGAACGATTGTGTGCTAATTTCTGGTGGGGTGATAAGGAAGAAGGTAGAAGTATGCATTGGACAAAGTGGGATACGGTGTGTCGTCCTAAGTCGGAGGGTGGTGTTGGATTTCGTCGGCTTTCTGAATTTAATAAGGTGTTATTAGCGAAGCAAGTATGGAGATTGATTAAATTCCCAAATACTCTTCTAGCTCGGGTTATGAAAGGACGATATTACAGTAATGTGGACATCATGGATGCCAAAGGTTGATCAAATGTGTCGTATACTTGGCGTTCACTTTGTTGGAGCCGTGATATCTTAGCCGATGGGATTCGTTGGAATGTAGGAAATGGGGAAAAGGTTAGAGTGTTCAATGATGCTTGGATTCCAAGTTTGGCATCAGGAAAAATTGTCCCTTTGGTTGAGGGAGTGAATGATTTGACAGTAAGAGAGCTTTTGATAGATTCATGCTCGTGGAATATGCCTCTTCTCACTCAGATTATGCAGCCGTGTGCTGTATTTCCTTGCCACTTCCGGTGCATGAAGATTCTTGTTACTGGTCTCTCGAAGAAAAAGGGAATTATATACGGTCAAGTCAGGTTATCTTTGCGCTACTAAGTATATTCTTCTCCTAACTTTAGCTCGAATAATGTCGATGAAAAGAAATAGTGGAAGTATATATGGGCTTTAAATATCCATGCGAAAGTTAGAATTTTTGCTTGGAGGTTATTTAATGACTTTATTCCAGCAGAAGCGAATTTGCGACAACATCATGTCCCTTCTAAGGGGATATGTTTCTGGTGTAATAAAGACACGAAACATTGCTTGATTTTATGTGATTCTGTAAAATATTTTTGGAAAGAATTTGTGTTTTGGGACGACATGAAAAGGGAATCACATCTTTCACTTGTGGATTTGAGTAGATTGATTCGAGCGTAATTTAAGAAGGACAGTTTTGAACGATGGATTATGGGATTATGGTCTATGCAGGTGTCTCTTTGTGGTTATAAGCATAGTTCTATTCAGAAGCACTAGGATGATCCGTTGCAGAGAAGTAGTGTTGTTTTGGAAAGTTTTCAATTGGCTCGTAGGAAATTGCATTTTAATATGCAATTATTATTGCCGGTTGGTTCTGCTCAATAGATTGCTCCAATTAGAGGTTCTGTGACGACCCGCGATCCGGCCTATGCGGATCCGTCCGAGCCGCCACGCAGTGGGTGGGGTGAAACCATATAATCATGATTCACGAATGATAACAAATAGTTATTTATTGAAAAATCGAAATGACAAGTGTTTGGGATAATAAAGGAAAGGTGGGTAATTGTTCAAAAATCGATGCCCTAGCATAATATAACTGGGGTCGATGTATGAGGACACCGGCCCCGCACTGCGGAAGCGTTTCAAAAGATAACCATCTACAAGTACATGATTAGAACATAAGAGGTAACATGAGTTTGGTGGCATAAACCTTATTGAACACACAACAATGGTCGTAAAGACCGACACGACAAGTACTTGAAAATGAACAGACGGATAATAGCGGCATCGACATCCCCTTCCTTCGCCTCCACATTGATCAACCTGCATTAGGGAAAACAATGCAGGGGGCTGAGTACAAAAGCACTCAGTGGATTCCGTGCCCCATTTTGATAACAATTTTTCAAAAGATATAGCATGCTTCATTCTTATGGAAGGGGGTTACTTTGGTAAAAATATCCTTCACATAAGTTTTTAAAACAGTTGACGGTTCGAACCATAGAGCATCTCACATTCTTGGGTTACCACCGGGTTCAATTAGAGGGGAGCCACTCCCTCCAACCGAACCGTCATAACTTCATGTGTACACTACCTTGACTTGTACGGAGCACAAGGCCGATCGTATTATAAAACTTTCAACATAGGTAAACCACAAGCAATTGAGCATAAAACATTTAGCATGCATATCACACTTTGAAAGCATTGGGTTTAATAACCCTAAAGTTACCTCGGTGGGAGTTTGTAATCCCACAGTTTGAAAATAGAAACTCACCTTGGTTCAAGTTCGTTTGACTAGTCCTCGAATTAGGGATTGCTCGGTCCTACAAGAGTTGTCTTAAACACTTAGGTTCACAAGCATAAAAGTGTCTAAAGTCTTAGCATCCTAGGTCAAGCTTATTCCCGAGTTATAACATGTATGTCATGCATGTTATGTCATATGAGTCACCTAAATGTCTTATGCATACTATATGCTTTACATCGTATCCTACCATATGCATGCGTTCTTAAGTAATCACATATCTCATGTCATAAGATCATACTTTAAGACATGTAATACATCCATACTTGACTATTGAATATATAACAATTATTTAATTGACTTAGATCATTTTAATTTATTAATTAAGAATTAATTAATTACTTAAGGACATATAATCAATTAATAAAGAATTAATTAATTATTAAAGACATATAATTAATTAATAAAAAATTAATTAATTAAACAAAAAGGATATAATTAATTAATAAATAATTAATTATTAAAGGCATATAATTAATTAATTAATAATTAATTATTAAAGACATATGATTAATTAATAAATAAATAAATAATTAATTAAGGTTTTAATTAATTAATAATTAATTAATTATGAAAGAATTTTAATTAACTAATTAAGTTCAAATAATAAATTATTAAAGAATTAATTATTTAATTAATTATTAATAATAAATAATGAACAATTAATCATAAAATAATAATAAACATTAATCATATAATAAGACAATTATCAACCATATAATATAAATTGGACTTAACATTAAATCCCAAATAGATATGGACTAAAGGTCCATATCACACATAAATAAGTCATATTGGACTATTATAATTAATTAATCCAAAACAAGATTAAGTCCAATGACATAAGCCCAAACATTTTATTATCATACAAGAATAATAAATAAAAGAATGAGCCCAACCTATCAATTATTAGGCCCACTCGGATTTAAATTACAAGTCCAAATCCTTTTTATTCCAAGCCCAACTGAAATTAATTAAGTGTCCATACTCAAGCCCAAATTTGAAATTTATGTCCTTAACAGCAGTATACCCATCGATTTTATTAAAATAGTTAGACACTTCATATGGACTTGAAATTTTAACTGAACAAAATTAACATCTTAAAATTCATTTTAAAAATACTAACATCGAACTATCACACACATCAGCTTCCCAACTTAATTCATACTTCATGACAAAATCTGGAGTTCTTAAATTTGGACTGCACAAGGGCCTATAAGATTAATTCACCTAGGCTTGAGTTCTTATTCAAATTATGATTTTCTTATCATTCCAGAAACCTTAATAAGTCTATTTTCATATACAAAAAGCCATTCATCCAAATTCTTTATTTTAAAGATTTCACAACCGATTTTCCAACATCTATACAAAAGCTGAAATTTGTCACTGAATTTTCTTATAAAATATTTTGAGGGTTCTTATCTTCATAAGAAAATCATGATATTAAAATAATAAATACTAGAGGACTTCTAGATTCATAATCCAATAGCAAAACACTGATTTCATGCCTTCAAATATCCTAAATAATTCGGTTCTTACAAGGTGGCAGATTAACTAATCAAGTTTTCAAGCATAATCTTAATCATTTTTATCTTCACACCATCATGAATCCATTTACCACATTCAAAGCTCATGAGATCATCATCAAACACATAACTAATCATATTTCATCATGTTTTTCACATATACAACATATCTATAATCATCCCAAACCGTTTAAGTATAAACATCATAACTTAACACATATTATCATACTTCTGCAAATTTGCAGCACGTAGCTGTTCACCGTAAAATCATTTTAAAATCGAAAACTCATCCTATGACAGTGAGTCTTATCATTTTAGAAACCATAAGAAGTCTAGAACACACTCCAACAAGCCATGTTATCAATATATTAGCCGTTTTCAAGATATTAACATGTCTTTCACACTTAGTCAGTTTTTTGACAGATTCGAGCAAGTTACAAACTCAAATGTTTTGACACCTTTATACTTGAAATCGAGGGCTTATTTTCACATAAATTGTAGCCAACATACCAGGCTTTTATTTGAAGGTGATTTCACACATTTTCATGGAGTAGATTGAGAGTTATGGGTCGTTTATTAACACATATGTGCAGCCATACGAACTGCCAAACATCTTCTTCATACATACACATTCATAACCTAGATTCTAACACATAGAACACCCTCATATCCTATATAAACGTGATTAGCATCATTTTAACTAGATTTACAGCCCTTATAACTTGTTCATTACTAACCTAACATGTTCATAAAAGAAAGAAAAGTAAAAGAACTAGATGAAGATTTATACCTAGCTTCTTTCTTCTCCTTCTCTCTCACGTTTCCTCCTCTCCCAACCTACTTCTCAACTCTTGACCCTCTTCCTCACGAGATTCCGGTCACCTCCTCTTCTCCGGTGGTGGCCGGCGGCGGTGGTTATGGGTGGTGGTAGATGAATAAGGGGTTAGGGTTTGAGGAGAGATGATTTGTAGATGGTGAAGAATTGATTTCATCTGCAGACTTAGCGTGAATAAGGGGGAGGGGGAATCTATAGGCAACTAGGAATTATTACCTCTAATTCATTGTGATTGGGGTTTATGGGAGGTGATTTTGGGAGAAGAAAAAGCGTAATGATTATTCTTAGATATAATCTGTTTCAAATCTTTTCTCTCTTTCTCCAATCCCTATTTAATTAATTAACTTATTTATTTTTATTGTTAATAGACTAAACCTATCCTAATTATACTCCTAACACACGCACACATATACTCACGCGTACACACACTCACGCCGAACACACACTTACATATATATTAATATATATTATTATATTACATATTTTCCTTTTATATAGTATTTCAATTTTCGTTTCATAATACGACATTCATTCATCCGATCAAAGTTTCGATCGAGCATATACGTAGAACTAATTATTTCGGTCTTAACGAGACCAATATCCATATTATTCTATAAATTAACTCTTTTACAAAATCAAATAAACAAACGCTTCATAATTATATATTATATATATATATAATTTATCTTTTTATTAATTATTTCTAATTAATCACATTATTGCATAGTCAATAATAATATCGACATATTTCACTCGAATAATAAAATATGAATGCTCGTGCTATGCAATGCATATGACGTCTAAAATTATTTTTATGATTTAGACGTATAAAATTTGTCGGGAATAAGTGACCGTTCTGTTATCCAATTAATTCTAATTAAATTTTTTTATATTAAAACGAAATTTTTAGGCTCGAATTTTTGGGTTTCTACAGGTTTGTTTGAGGTTGGATGTTGATGTATGCTGCCATTTTAGGCATACTAATATTGGAATTGGTTTTATTATTAGAAATCATGATGGGCATATTGTGGCGGCGGTGGCTAGAGAAGCTGGATTTTCACCGACGGTGGTTATTGGTAAACTTCATGCCATGATGTTGGGTATTGGATATTGCTTAGAAAATGATCTTGGTTCAATTTTTGTCTACACGGATTCTATGCTTGCAGTTCACGTTGTTAGTGATATAAGGATGGGCTTGGATTCGCTATCTGATGAATGATTTGAGGCCATTAATGCAGCAAACCGTAAAATGGTAGTTAAGTTTTCTCATGTTCGTAGAGATGCCAGTATGGCGGCTCATAGCTAAGCACAATATGCTTTCAAGCATTCCGGTGTTATGATCTGGAAGTCAGACTTTCCATCTTGGCTTCTTGATTTGGTTTCTGCCGATTGGCTAGTTAATGGAATGGTTTCTTCTTTCAAAAAAAAAAAATATATATTATATACGCTATTATGCATTTAATTTCTTGAACCTTGTATACACATAAATTAGTTATCTTTCAATAGTGCATTACAAATTGTGTAACAATGCATTAAACAATAAATATTAAATGCATCATATAATTTGCAATGGTAAATAATCATCTCACTCCAATTAAAAACTTACAATAATTTACCCCAAAAAAAAAATTACAATATGATTAGTTCCAATATTCGTAGAAATTGAATCTTTTATTTTTTGAGTGCGTAAAACTTAATCTTTGTATTTTTATAGTTTTCTTCAAATTGCAAAAAATCCTCTTCCAAAATATGATGCTAATGAATATATATTTTGTTGTACAGCTTTACCCTTAATGTTAACAAAAGTCAAATGACACGTTTGAATGCATTAATACATGTGATATTATAGATTAAATTCTGGCCATTAGATCATAAGGGATCAGGGGACAAAAATACTTCTTATTTCTTACACTTAGGGAGTTTTACATGAGAACTCATCCCTATATATATATATCACCATTTATTGCGAAAAATTGAGACAAAGGTGCATTTAAATTTGTGGGGCATGGTCGCATAGAGAAGCCCTTATCATAAAACCAATATGTTGAAATCCTCCAACCATTAAACCATGTATCCTGCCGACATATGTGAATTTGTGGGAGAAGAAAATGAAATATATATGCGCTATGTGGAAGAAGATGAAATACAATTAATTATATCATTTTTTTTTTTCAAATTTTAAACAAGAATGGATTCGCTATTGTCTCTCATGTGACATCTCTTTATAAGGAGATACACGTGACATAATTAATGGCTTAAGATTTAGGAAATTTATAAGAATAATATATACGCTAATCTTGAACCTTTAGTCATCCCACATGTCATCTCCTTATTAAAGCAATTGGAGATGTCACATGAAGAGGCAATACAATATCCGGTTTGATTTTCAACGACTTCATTTTATATGTATGTTGTCGAGCTGGTATATATACATACGTGGACAAGAAAATGTGTCACGTTAATGCTCCGATCATCGGAAAAGACCTTGACTCCTTATTTCAAAATATTGAAGCATCAAATATTTAGTTGTAAAGTTTCAAAAGTCATGTATGAATTGAAAAATGGGTGAAAGTTTATTTCTTTCTTTTACATGATTTTTTTAAGGGCATATAAAGAAGTGTGGCTGATATCTTTTGCTCCTAACTTGTGTACCATCTTCCATATACACTATATATTTCACTATTTTAAAATCATATATTTAAAATAAAATATATAATTAATCTAATTAACATTTGTTATAAAAAATATTGGAATAAAAAAAAACTAAATACCCTTATTTTGGAATACGGTACCCTAATAAAGTAATAATCAATTAATTTTTTTTAAATTATTATTATTATTATTATTATTATTATTATTGTTATTATTATTATTATATACAATATATATATATATATATATATATATATATATATATATTATATACCCTATTCGGATGGATGCACCCTTGTTAATAACCCTAAAATTATTCTGAAACATTACAGATCAAAATTAAAGGGATAAAAAGATAAAAACTAGTACTCCATCCATCCACGATCACTGTGGTCCGATTTTCCTTTTTTTGGTTGTCCACGATAAGTGTAGTCCAGCCATAAATGAAAATGACTCCACTTAATATATTATTATTTTATCCCTTCAACATCTCGTTATTTACCGAACACTCAGTAAAGTTAACACATTTACTTTCTTCACTCTCACTCACTCTCCTTTATTCTTAAATCTTGTGACACTCTCTGCGAACCATACTTATCCCTAACGGAGGGAGTAATTACTCCCTTCGTTCACGAAATGGTTGTCCCTTTTGCTATTTGAGTTTGTCCACGAAATGATTGCCACTTTTGCTACGTCACTCACATTTATTGTGGAACCCTTACTCCACTCACAACAATACTCACTATTATCCACTACTACCTACCATTTTCTTAAAATTCATGTCGTCTACAATGAGGCAACCATTTCTGGACGGAGGAAGTAATATTGATAGAGTAAAACACCAATTGTGGAAAGAGATGATGGATACCTACTGATATAGAAGAAACCTATCATCACTATATATAAAACCACAAAGGCAGATTCTCTTCCAATCATAACCATCATTACATATACATATCAACAACAAAAGAAAAAAAAAATGCAGATTCTCTCCAACTTATCACCAACTTCTGCTCTCATCTTCTGCTCAATCTTCTTCTTCCTCCTCCTCAAGAAATGGAAGAACTCCAAAACTACACCAACAAAACTCCCTCCTGGCCCTACACCACTTCCCATAATCGGAAACCTCCACCTCCTCACCTCCCCTCCCTTCCGCTGCTTCAGACATTTATCCAAACACTACGGTCCCATCATGTTCCTCAAGCTCGGCGAGGCCGGCGCCGTCGTCGTCTCGTCTCCCGACATCGCGAAGCAAATGCTGAAAGATTACGACCCAGTCTTCGCCAACCGGCCGCAGGGCGTGGCGGTGGAGATAATGTGGTACAACTACCTCGACATCGCCTTCAGCCCCTACGGCGACTACTGGCGACAGATGCGCAAAATCTGCATCAACGAGCTCCTCAGCCCGAAGATGGTCCGGTCGTTCCGGGCCATCCGAAGGGACGAGGCAGCTCGTCTAGTGGAGTTCGTGCAGGAATCTTCATCTTCTCGAAGTAGAAGTCTGAACTTGACGGAGAAGATCTTCTCGTTCTCGAACTCGATCACGTGTCGAGCTGCTTTCGGGAGCGTGTGCAAGGACAACAGAGCGTTGATCGAGCTGATAATGGAGACATTGAAGATGACAGGAGGGTTCGAGATCGCGGACTTGTTTCCATCGTCGAGGGTCGTGAGCGCGCTGAGCTGGACAAAGGCGAGGCTGCAGAAGATGCGGCGGAGGCTAGATGTGATTCTTGATGATGTGATTGATGAGCATAGTAAGAAGTTAGAGGAGAGTAGGGGGAAGGGGGAGTGTGAAGGGATGAGTGTGGATTTGATTGATGTTTTCTTGAGGATTAAGGAAGGAGAAGAGAAGATGGAGTTTCCCATTGGTAATGACAACATCAAGGCTGTCTTGTATGTAAGTGCAATTTAATTTGACAAGAATTTCTTGGTGTTTAGTGTTTGTGTGTGTGCAAGTGGATGGTAACAAATGATAAGGCCGGACGACAGGTAGCATGACTAAAGGTTCAAGATTTAGGTTATATAGAAGGAAAATATATATTTTCTAAATCTTGAACCATTAATAATGGCATGTGTTATCCCCTTATTAATGCAATAGAAGATGAAACACCAAAATGCAATAGAGGACCCAATCTGAGATGGTATGTGTTACATCGGATCCTCTATTGCATTTTCGTGTTGCATCTCCTATTGCATTAATAAAAGAATAATGTGTAGCATGATTATGGGTTTAAGATATAGGGAATATATATTTTCTTTATATATACCGTAAATCTTGGACCCCTAATCATGTCACGTGTCGCTCTCTTATTAATGCAATAGGAGATGCAATGGAGATGATCTCATTTGGGCATTTGCTAAATTCAGATCTTTTATTTTCTATTTGTGCTTCATATTATATTTCATCCGTTGGATTTACGACACGTGGCATTGATATGACGAATGCAATAAAGTAGAGGATGAAACAAAACTAGAATATAGAGGATCAAATTGGTATATGTTGCACCACATCATGCCTATTCCACGAGTAAGGGCGGAACCGAAAACTTTTCTTTCAGGGTCTTACTGATGTATGATGGGGCGATATATTTTATTTTATAGACGTGTTGTATTGAACTTGAATATTTTTATATTTTATTTAAAAAAAATACTTACTCATACTCTAACCACAGTGGGGCCAGTATATAAATTTCTCATGGCCCACTATTGTAAAAAAGGAACAAAAAAATTTGGTAGGGGCCAGGGGGGCCTATTGCTCTAGGGTGGTTCCGTCCTGGACCGTGGTCCAGCATATATAGCATCATTACAATAATTGTTATGACTAAATATGATCATCTTCTTGAATTTTGTTTTTTAATTTTTAATTATGCAAGATTGGGAAAATGCAAAAATCTTGCAAGGCCATACACACACCAAATACTCACCTCCAATTGAGTATTGTGCATATATAGAATTATTGCATAATAAATAACAAGGTTAAATTGCAAAAAAATACCCCACTTTTTATCAAATTCTCGTTTAAATCCCTACCTTTTATTTTTGCAAAACAAATTCCTCACCTTTCATTCTTTCTCAATTGTATGCCTCCGGTCATTTTCCTCAATTTTGTTACTGATTTGGAAGACGATAAATCTTACATGGTAAATCGGCGGCAAGAATGAAACGACGTAGTTTTAAATAAGGTCAAAACGTCGCCATTTTGCTGTAAATAAACACTTATATTTAGGATTTAGACATCGTTCATTATCTCCAGATTATCCACAGAGTTCGAGATCTTAATTACTGCACGATTTCCACATTTGCAACGCCTCTGAGATTTGGAATTCGATGTATTCATTGAGCCCGTGTGCGAAGACGAAGAAGCCTTGAAGCGATTGAAATGTGAAATATACAAAGGGGTGAAGAGGGAAAGAGGAAAAGAGGAGAAATTGGACTTCGATTTATACGATGTCTAGACCCCAAATATAAGTGTTTGTTTGCAGCAAAACGACGTTTTGGCCTTACTTAAGCTACGTCGTTTCATTCTTGCCGCCGATTTGTCATGTAAGATTTACCGTCTTCCACATCAACAATAAAATTGAGGAAAACGACCGTAGGGATGCAATTGAGAAGGAATAAAAGGTGAGGAATTTTTTTGCAAAAATTAAAAGGTGAGGATTTAAACGAGAATTTGATAAAAGGTAGGGTATTTTTTTGCAGTTTAGCCAAATAACAAACATGAACTAGAAGATTTGACCTCAACAAAATCCAATATAGTTGGTGAAGTCATGAAATTTGTTATGAAATACTTACTTTGTTTTTTACATACTCCCGTCTGACCTCTACAATTATGCATAGTTTTTTCTTTTTCATCTGTATCCTAAATTTATGCATAGATTTAACTTATTAATTATGCAGGACATGTTCACAGCCGGAACTGAGACCTCATCAGCAGCCATTGATTGGACAATGGTAGAACTAATGAGAAACCCTAAGGTAATGGCCAAGGTACAAGCTGAACTAAGACAGACTCCCACTCTTGAAGACGACGACGTTCACAAGCTGAAATATCTTAAACTAGTGATCCGAGAGAGCATGAGGCTACACCCTCCTGTCCCGATGCTGCCTAGGGCTTCTCGAGAGCCACACGAGATCAACGGATACGTAATACCGGCTGGAACAAAGGTGATGATCAACATTTGGGCAATGCATAGGGATCCAACCTTCTGGAAGGATCCGGAAAGGTTCGAGCCCGAGAGATTTGAGAATCGGTCGTTGGAGTTTGCGGGTGGTGATTTTGAGTTCTTGCCTTTTGGAAATGGGAGAAGAATGTGCCCTGGGATAAATTTTGGTTTGGCCACCGTGGAGATGGCTTTAGCTCAACTGTTGTACAACTTTGATTGGAAGCTTCCAGAAGGTGTTAAGGCTGGAGATTTGGACATGGTTGAAAATGATGGGATTACAGCTTCAAGGAAACATAATCTGTTTGTGGTTGCCACTCCTTATCAGTCATTAACTTGATCATGATGAGATCTTGTTTGGTTACAAATTATATGCAGATTTAATCATTTAAAAATAATAATAACATGCAAGTATGTATATGTGATACGATCCTTGCTTGAGCTACGTTTCCTCATCAGTTTCATCAAGATTAGCGAGGATCGTATCACTATGTTTGATAATAATTGATTTATAATATATAAATGAATGTTTCACTTGTGTATGTATTAATTTATATTTCCTGCGTCGCTTTCAATATGTCTTGCTTACTTTAAATAGATGTCTCACTCAATATGTCTCATACTTAATAATAATATAAAAAGAATTATTATTCAAAAGTTGTGGAAATTACCCACTCTCTTATCTTTTTACACTTCTCCTTAATTATCTTAGAAAATCTCTCTTATACAAAAAAAAAAGGTCTGTTATACAAAAGGTGTTTTTTGTAGAAAGCAAAACAATCTTCATCTAAATCGTTCAAAGTCTAGCCCTTGATTCGAAAATAATGCGACAACCCTATGAATTAACAGTATGAAGTCAAATATCAAATCCTAAGAAATCGAGAAGACAAATATTCTCCAAAAAAATACGAAAATTGTTCAGAGATCACAATCCATTCTATTTGATCTACAAATATTTATTTCTTTTCATTTTATGTTTTTTAATTTAAATGCATAACATTTGTGCTCACAAGTCGCAACTACTCTGTCCCAATAGCATGGTCTCACTTTTTTTGGCACTAAACATGAGTAAATGAATGAAAACTGGTGGGTCTTAGAGCTTTTTACAGCTTTTGAAGAGTTGATTATTTTCATTTTTGAAATTAAACCTTGCTTTTGAGACATCTTTAAAAGAAAAGCGAGACCCTACAATTAAGACACAGGAAGTAATAAATTAGTTACACCATTAAATGTTACAAAAATTTATGACATCTTTCATTTTTATTTGTGACAAACATACTTGCTACTTGCCACAAGATGTCACAATTTTGCTTTAGTATAGCTTTTTATGAATTGTGAGACTTATAAATTGCAAATACTTATAATTTAGGCAAATTCTCCTGTGTCTCACGGCGTGAGAACACTGCACGTGCGGCACATGTTGTGCACGCGCCGTTCTTTTTTGTTTTTTTTTGTTTTTTTTATGGTCAGATCATATGCATTGCTCCCGTTTTTATATGCACTACATTGTATAATGATATGCACCACTATATGTATTGAGATGCACCAATTTTTAATTTTTATTAATACTTTTTTTCTCCTATTTTTTTGAGATGCACCACATAATTTATCCTTATGCACCGCTATGTATAATGATATGCACAACCATGTATATTGTCACACCTCGAAATCCGGTGTGTGGGAACGACCAGATTCCATTGGAGTGTGAAGGTGAAACCATCAAATAAAACTTGACTCAACAAGGATTCATGCTCGAGAATGAGGGTAATCGACAATAATCATTATCAAATATCAACATGCTTTCAAGGGATTTTCAAAATAAACGAGCACAAATAATTTACATCGGCTTCAAAATATAATAAGTGTTTTGGGAATCCAAGTCATGCAAAATTGAATGACAAACAGAGAATTGTTTTGAGCACACAGCTCATAGTAACGAAATTCGAACATGCAGTCAAAGACAACAGAATAACAATGTGGAACATAAACCACGACATCAAGTTCGAAGGCTATATGTATGGAGACACATAACCTTAAGTCAAACTTTCAAAATAGATTTATATTAACAATAAGCCGCCCAAGCACACCACGCCTTCCTCATCCAAGCTAACCTGCACGTTTTAGAAATAACATGCAGGGCGTGAGTACTTCGTACTCAGTGGACACATGCCAAAAACATTTGAAACTCTGCTCATTAGAGCTATATGATTAGACTTGCCTCTTTTGCTGCATCACAAAGGTTAGATATATAATCGTTTAAAAACAGTTTACCACTTGTGACAGCCATAAAAATATTTTCATACTTTTCTGAAATCGGCATGCCATTTACTTAGGTAGGAATCAATCTACACATCACATTATCATCATTGTGCTAAGAAGTAGGCCTCCTTCTCAAACACTATGACCAGCTATATCGAAGTAAAGCTTAAAGTCACATCATCTAATGCATGCATTAACCCGCCTTGCGCAGGTTCTTATCCCCTGCGTCCACAGGATTCATCCACATTTCATAACATCACATCAAATAGATGATTCCATACCAAAACATTTAAAACTCAGGCAAATCAATCAATTTGAAAAGCGCACATAATATTAAATAATAAGCGCATTCATCATTTAGTTTTAGTTCAGAAAACCCATCTGACTTCTGGTATATTGGGTCGAGATTGCTTACTTTATGCTTCCCGACTACTTTTCAGTCCCGCTCGGCCCTTCAAGAATAATATCGAATAAGAACGAGATTACTATCTCGTAAAACGTAAAATAGATTTAGGGCTCGGCTGAAGGACTTCTATATGACTCGGGTTTTTCTTAACTTATTTAAACTTCTTTACATCAATATCTTCTCGGTTTCTCGTTCTCGAATCATCGTCATCACTCGGTTTCTAATTACTTCTCAAACTCGGATTCTCGTTTCTAATATAATATTTCAATCTTCACGCAAATCGAGAAGTTACTAATCAACTCGTCTTAACTTCTCATGTACTCAAGTCATATGATTTCGGCAAATCATAACGTTAAATCTCAACTATTATCATCATACATCATTCATACACAGTTGAGCACTTATTTCAATATTCAAACATTCATTTTGAAAATCAAACGTTCACTTCAACGTTCACATCATAAACACGTATTCACATTAATACTCAAACATCGTCATAATACTCAAGCATCAATATCAATATTCAAACACTTATATTAAATAAGTGATTAACCTTTCTCAATTAAAAAGGGTAATGAGATCATACTTAATCACATAATCACAATCAAGTATTGAATTTCCATAAATAACCTATATCTTAAACATAATCACATAATAATGAGTTATTGCTCGACTTTTAACCTTTAAAACTCATAACTTCAAACTCTAACGAAAATCATTTCATTAAACTCAATTAATAATAATTATTTTGAATTTAATATTCAAACTTTTACTTCATATTTCATAACTCTAAAAAACGTCATCATTTTCCTCAAAATACATACTCATACTCGTATACAATCTCATATTAATACTTAATAGTAAATAATTATTATTTAATCTTTTCTTTATTTAAAAACTCAAATTTCGTTTAATTTAATAAAAAACTCGGTCTTTTCATTTAAAAACTTCGCTGCTCGATAACTTCTTCGTTTTAACTCCTTTTTAAGTGATTCAAAAAGCAAACTTGCTTATTTTTACGCAAATAACATCATCAAATCACTTAACACATCATATATCATCAATATCTCAACATCAAAATATTTTAAAACTAAACATCTTCATTTTTCTCATATAACATACATATACTTCACTCGTTTTTCAAACTTCAATCATTTTTCTTTACTCGATTAATAACTTATCACATCAATTAAACATTCAAAGCATACTTAAAAGTATAAACATCACTTTAGAACTCACATCATTCAAACATTTTCATTTTTTTAATGAAAATATTCCATCAAATTAAATATTCTATTATTTTTATTATTATTTCAAAAATATCTCTTTTAACTTCTCGTTTGAAACAAACGAACTCAAATACGAACATCTTATCTCTTAACTCATATACTTAACTTCTAAGTCATTATCTTATAGAAAATTTCATCTTTCTTAATTTTATTTCTCTTTTTATTCTCAAATAAATATTAATATTATTATTAATATTTTATTTCTTTTTAACAATAACATCAAACTCACATCATATCTTTACTTATCAACATTCTATCATCATCTACAAAGAAATGCTTTTCTTTGTTTAATTAAGCTCACAACTTCTTTTTATTACTATTTCTTCTTTATTTCCTTTTTATTTAATATATATATATATATATATATATATCTCGATTTTTCATTAATAAAATTCATAAAATTTTAGTTTCTTCTCAATTCACTCAAAACATGCTTAATAATTCATTTACTTCTTAATTTCATTTTCATTTAATGAAATTCATCATTTTAATAAAAAAATATATAATTTTCGATTTAATGAATAAAAATAATAAATTTTCTAATTATTTTATATCATCTTCAAATCTTCATAATTTCTTCACGTACATGAATAATACATCTTCATATCTTCATATTAAACTCAAGAACATCAAAAATATTTATTTAAATATTTTTACTCATTTATTCGAATTTTATGCCAAAAATTCAATAAATTTTATAAAAATTATATCCTCTTATTTCTTCAAATTTTCATGCATCTAACATCACTTAATAATTCATCCTTAACATCATCATCATCATCAATATCATCATACTCCATTAAAATCTTCAAAAATTCATTTTCTTCATATCACATATATTTCGAATATTTCATAAAAATTCACAAAATTCATATATTGTATTAAAATCATATCTTAAAAATATTTTCATATATCATCATGCTCATATTCGTCATAAACATCATAAAATTCATAAATCAACATTTAATCATATTTTCTTCATTTTTAATCAAATAAAATCATTAAAAATGGAATAAATTCATTAAAAATTATCATCATAACATATATGCATATAAATCACATAAATAATCATCAAAAGCACATAACATCATCATATCATCAAATAATCATCAAAACTCATCAAGAAATTATTTTCTCCTATTTTTCTCTTTAAGTCGATTTTAGGGCGTTTTAAGCTACTTATTTCTTTTATCTTTTTAAACCCTAAATCATGCTTTAAACTTCATTTTGATCATCACTTCATCATCATAATCCTAAGGTTTGCCTAAACATAAAGTAAATCATGCATATTTTCCTTATTTTCTCACTTACATATACATATATACATCTTCAAATGAATAGAATCATACTTAGAAATAAATAGACTTAAGCTCTTCTTGGCTTGGAGTTTTGGACAGCTTGGAGGATGAAAGATGATGGATTTGTCACTCCTTTCCTTGCATGAAAAGATATACAAGGCATCAAGATCATAGCTTTGGAAAAACAAGGATCAAACCCTTATTTTATCATCCAATAAATTGATGGATAGATGAAGTTTCTAAGCTTGTTTCAAGCTTGAAAAAGAGTGATAAGGATGATAACTTACTTTCTTAGATGATCTTGGATATAGAAGTGAAGAACTACATCAAAGATTCCTCAAGCACTTGCATGGATTCATCAAAGAACTTAGGTGTATATATGTATGTAGGGCTGCCGATGGAATGATGGAGAAGAAGATGACGAGCTGCTGCTGCTCGACGGTGAAGGAGGATGAGCTGCTGCTCTTCTTCTTCTCACGGCAGAGATGATGGAGAGGATGAAGGAGGGTTGCTCTTTGGTTGCTTCTCACGGTGAAGACAAGATGATGAAGAGAGGAGATGGAGCAGTTTTTGCTGCTCTTGGCAGTGAAGGGGAGAAGAGCTACTGCTCTTTCTTCTTCGACTTCACGGCAGAGGAGATGAATGAAGAAGAAGCTGCTCTCCTTGGTGATCACGACAACGTGAAGATGAAGGAGAGGAAAAACTGGTTCATGGCAGTGAAGAAGAAAGAAGTACAACTGCTATGGTTGCTTCTTTCTTGCTGCCGAAGGAGAAAGAGATGAGATAGATGGTTGCTTCATCGGTAGTGAGAGAGAATGAGAGATGAGTTGATAAGAATGAATGCAAGTTTGGGGAATGTATCTAACATGTAAGAAAGATATGAGAAGATATGAGAGAGAGAGAGGAGATCCGAGAGAGAGATTGGAGTGAGAGAGAATATTGTGTGTTGTCAACTTGAGACGGGTTACACTCTCTATTGAGAGTGATTTAGTAATTAGGGTTACTATTGAGGATAAGAATGCAGTTTTTAACTGCTAATTATGCCCGGATAATTAATTTTCCGGTAGAAAATATCTCCGTTATTTTATTTTATTCCCTCAAACGAATAATAACCCTTCTCGTCTCTTCCCGACGTCAAAATTCTCTCTAATTCGTCTTATATCTCCCAAAATAAATTAAGGAATCCATTTATCTAATTTTTATCTCAAGATTCCTTCTAACGAATAAATTCTTAAAAACTGCTCGACTAAATGAGTCGTCAAGCAATTTATTTTTAAAACTTCTTCAAATAATTTCGGAAAATTCTTCGACTTATCTCAAAAGTCTTAGAATAAATTCTAGATTCAAATGAAACTAATTAGACTAAATTCGGAGTCGGTCGATGAATAGTGATTTCTCGGTTTATGTTACTATTCATCTAAAAATCAAAGTTCTCAGAAAATCGAAATTCATACTCAAGCTCATACTCATATAATTAAGCTCATACAATGCATCACAAACCTGATTCGAATAATCGAAACGAGAAAAATCACATTAGGGCACATAAGGGCATTTTCGTCATTTCACAGAAAAATTATTTTCGCGAAAATTTTTAGCACTCAAAACTCATCATATAAGCATATTAACTTATTTAATACGCACTTAATGACTTAGGAAAGTTCGGGGTATTGCACCGTGTTTGTCTCTTCTTCTTTTGTCAAGATTCGATCGAGGGGAGACGAATGCCTCAGAGCGAGCCGAAGAATTCAAATTATTGCTATTACAATTATCTTTATATAGTAATCTGAGCCTTAAAATTGGAGCCGAAAAAAATTTGGAAATTAAAAAAAATGGTGCTTCTCATTACTCTTAATTGTGCATCTCATTATACTGTGTAGTGCCTATAAATACACATTGTAGTGCGTATGAGCTTACCGTAAAAAAACTAAAAAAATATCGAAAAAAAAATCTTGCATGTGCTTAACACGTGCCGCGCGTGGAAGCGTGCGCGTTCAGTGCACGCGCCTCGCACCGGTCTCACAGTGTGAGACCCGTTGCACCGGAGAATAACTATAATTTTTGAAGAATCATGAAATTGTGAGACATCTTAATTAGGAAGAACTAGAACTTGCATGTACTTTGATTTATATTTGTTATGAATATAAGACAAGTAGAAACGAAAAACATGAAACAAAAAGAACACAAGATTTACGTGGAAACCCAAATCGGGAGAAAATCACGGGCAGAGGAGAAGATTTCACTAATGGGGATAAATGGGATCAAATATGAGATACAAATTACAATAGGAGAACACCTATTTATAATAGCACAAAATAAAGCCCTAGTCCTAGTCAAACTAGGAAACAACTTATGGGTCAAGATTCGTGTCACTAATATAAAACAATCTCCACCTTGACACGAAATCACAAACTATCCCCCAAAACAACATCAACATCGACAACAAAACTCCACCTCTTCCACAAAACACCTAAGGCCTCAAATCAACATCCAAGACCAACGAAGTTCAAGCAACGCTCAAACTTAGCGACGGGAAGTGCCTTTGTCATCATGAGTATTAATCTTGCTCACAACAAATATCACGAGCAACAACATCACGTACAAAGTGATAACGCACATCAATGTGCTTAGTCCTCTCATGAAACATTTGATCTTTTGTAAGACAAATAGCACTCTGGCTATCACAAAAGATCGTAGTAATCTGCAAATCCTTCCTCAATTCGGCAAATAAACCCTTCAACCAAATGGCCTCCTTAACCGCTTCGGTAAATGCCATATACTCAGCCTTGGTAGTAGATAATGCAACTGTGCTTTGCAAAGTAGCCTTCCAACTAATAGCACAACCGCCTATGCTAAAAGCATAGCCAGTAAGAGACCTTCTTCTATCAAGATCGCCTGCAAAATCTGAGTCTACATAACCAACAACTCCATCTCTAGTCTTCCTAAACTCCAAACAAACATCACTTGAACCTTTCAAATATCGAAAGATCCATTATAATGCTTTCCAATGCTCCTTACCTGGATTTGCCAAGTAACGGCTAACAACACTCACTGCATGAGCTAAGTCTGGACGGGAGCACACCATGGCATACATGAGTGACCCCACTACACTAGAATATGGAACTTGAGACATATATTCAATGTCTTCATCCGACTGCAGCGACAAAGTAGAAGAAAGTTTGAAATGAGCTGCCAAATGAGTACTAACCGGTTTCGCATTCTGCATGTTAAAGCGATGAAGAACTTTCTCGATATACCCTTTTGACTTAGGTATAACTTTCCAGCCTCTCTATCTTTTATGATCTCCATTCCAAGTATCTTCTTTGCAGCTCCCAAATTCTTCATATCAAACTCAAGACTGAGTTGCTTCTTCACCTTTGCTATCTCCGAACTGTTATTCGCAGCAATCAACATGTCGTCAACATAGAGTAGGAGATATACAAAAGATCCATCATCACCAACACGATAGTATACACAACTATCAGCATCACTCCTCTTGAAGGAATGAGTAGTCATAAACTGATCGAATGTCTTATACCACTACCTCGGCGACTACTTCAAACCATAAAGTGATTTCTGCAATAAACAAACGTAGTCCTCCTTTCCAGAAACTACAAAACCCTCAGGTTGCTCCATGTAGATGTCTTCTTCTAAATCTCCATGCAAAAATGCAGTCTTCACATCAAGCTGCTCAAGCTCCAAATCATACATTGCAACAATGCCAAGCAAAGCTCGTATTGAACTATGCATCACAACAGAAGAAAATATATCATTGTAGTCCACACCAAGAATCTGACTGAAACCTTTTGCTACAAGTCTCGCCTTATATCTTAAATCCTCTTTTTTCTTAAATAACCACTTGCACCGAACAACTTTCTTGCCTTTTGGCAACTTCACTAATCCCCAAGTGCGATTCTTCAGAAGTGATTCGAGCTCTTCTTCCATAGCAGCTATCCACCTTGCAGAATTAACACACACAATTGCCTCTTTGTAGGAGGCAGGCTCTTCACACGACTCGATCTCCTCAGCCACATGCAAAGCATAAGCTTCCATGTTATAAGATTCAACTGGTCTTTCTGCTACCAAACTAGAAGACTCGATAAGCCTTTCAAGAGGCTTTATCCACGCCTTGGTCGATCTCTTGCAATGCAACGTTGTGGAGTTGCACTCGGTGGTTTAGAAACTGAGCTACTTAGTTCTTCTGACGTAGCTTCAGACTTGATCAAAGGTGCAACTTTTGATCCAACTTCAACCTCCAACTGCATATTCGGACTAGACTGATCACAAATGTAGGAGTCTTGAGCAGTAGCATTACGAACCATAGAAGTCTCATCAAAGACAACATCTCGACTCACTATGACCTTTTTGATTTCAGGACACCAAAGCTTGTATCCTTTCACACCAGGCTTATAGCCCAGAAAAATGCACTTGATCAAGCAAGCATCTAACTTTCCCTGCACATCATGAACATACGCAGGACAACCAAAAATTCTCAGGTTAGAATAATTTGGAGGAGAACCAGACCATACCTCTTGAGCAGTTTTCTTGTAGCGGGACAGACGGAGAAAGATTGACCAAATGACATGCCAAAGCTGCTGCTTCAGCCTAAAAACTCTTCGGCAAACCAGAGTTAAGAATCATACAACGCAGCTTATTCAATATAGTTCTATTCATTCTCTAAGCTACGCCATTTTGCTGTGGAGTGTGACGAACAGTGTAATGGCGAACAATTCCCTCAGCCTTGCATAGGGACTTAAACTCTTTCGAACAGAATTCCAAACCATTATCAGTGCGAAGATGCTTAATTGATCTTCGAATCTGCTTCTCTATCATAGTCTTCCACTCCTTGAAAGTAGAAAACACATCACTCTTCTCATTCAGAAAGAAAACCCACACCTTTCTCGAAAAATTATCAATAATTGTCAACATCCAACGAGCTCCTCATTTGGACGTCACCCTAGCCGGACCCCAAACATCAGAATGTATATAATCCAAAATTCCGGTTGTGTTGTGAGTTCCTTTAGAGAACTTCACTCTCTTCTGCTTGCCCAAAACACAATGTTCACAAAAGTTCAGATTGTTGATTTTCTGCCCATCAAGTAGCCCTTACTTGCTCAGCTCAATCATTCCATTCTCACTCATGTGGCCAAGTCGCAAATGCCACAATCGAGTAACCAGATGACTGTCACACGGTGAGGCGACAATGGCTACAGCTCTAGTAAGTGTAGTGCCCTGCAAGACATATAATTTCCCAATCTTTCTTTTTCATTAAGAGTACCAAGTGAGATTAGATTTCTCTTCAATTCACGAACATGTCTTACTTCTCCAAGAGTGCGGATCACGCCATCGAACATCTTGATTCTAACTATCCAATATCCGCAACCTTGTAAGAAGAATCATTCCCCATAAGCACAACACCTCTTTCTGTTACATATGACGAAAACAAGTCGCGGTTGGGAGTCATATGGAATGTGCAGTCTGAATCCATAACCCATTCGTCATGAGGTCGTGTGCTAGAATCAGAAGCTATAAAGAGTTCATCATCGCTGCAATCTCCATCGGCAAGGTCGATCTCAGCTGTTTCATTTCCCTTGTAACCTGCTCTATTCCCTTTTTTTTGTTTCTGATTCCAAGATGCATTACCGACAGCCTTCTTATTTTTCTTCTCCAATTTTGGACATCTGTTTTTGAAATGCTCGGGCTGTTTGCAGTAGTTACATTTATACTTAGGATTCGAGATTTAGATCTCGCTTTTCCTTTCTTCCTATCACCGTTACTTCTGTCTTATGGCCTTCCACGGACAAACAAACCCTCTGCCGAGGTATCAAAACCACTAACAAGCTGCTTCATCTTTTCTTTAGAAAATAAAGCATCAAAAACCTCATCAAGAGTAATAGTATAACGGCTATATAAGATAGTATCACGAAACGTATTATACGATGCACACAGCGAACATAATAACATCAAAGCCAAATCCCCATCATCATACTTAACATCCAAAGCTTCTAAATCAGCAACAGTTTCTTTAAAACCAGTAATATGCTCTTCTACAGACGTACCTTCTGCCATGTGATGAGAGTACAAACGTTGCTTCAGATGCAACTTACTGGTAAGGCTCTTAGTCATACAAAGTTGCTCCAACTTCAGCCAAAGACTGGCAGCAGTAGTCTCCTTCAAAACATCCTGCAATATCTGATTTGATAGATACAGATGTATATAGGAAAGAGCTTTACGATCCTTCCTTTTCTTGTCCTTGTCTGTCCAGGAACTGGGCATCTTTTCAAACCCCAGCAAAGTCTCGTCCAAATTCATGTGGGCGAGCACAGCGCGCATCTTCACCTGCCATAGCGAAAATCTGGTTTTGCGATCCAACAGCGGAATATCGTACTTCATACTTGTCATCGTAGCCCCAGGTCGAAACCTAAGCTCTTGATACCACTTATTATGAATATAAAACAAGTAGAAACGAAAAACATGAAACGAAAAGAATACAAGATTTACGTGGAAACCCAAATCGGGAGAAAACCACGGGCAGAGGAAAAGATTTTACTAATGGAGATAAACGGGATTAAATATAAGATACAAATTACAATAGGAGAACATTTATTTATAATAGCACAAAATAAAGCTCTAGTCCTAGTCAGACTAGGAAACAACTTATGGGCCAAGATTCGTGTCACTAATATATAACATCAACGGGCAAGTTCAATTCCGGTTCAACTTCACTAAGAGGCGAGAAGAAGGCATCGACCATGTCATCACTTACCTCCTCCAGCTTAGACGGGCCCCACTGAAATTTCCAGGTGCAATAATTGGTTATCATTTTTCCTAAATAGCGTTTACTTCGAGTGATAAATTAAGTTGACAACATATAGAATTTTGAGTATTTGAAAGATTACACGATCAAACAAGCTCGAAATTGTTCAATCCATCAAATGTGGTGATTAGCCTATATGTATCATTTTTATGGGGGAGTCTCGTGTGAGATCGTCGTACTGGGTCAAAATCCTTAAGACGGGTCGAGATCAAAATCCATAAACAATCAAACACCAAATAAACCATTGGATGCGGATTTGGATTTAAATCTTGACCCATCTTACGGAACTTGACCTGTACGACAGTCTCGCAAGTTTTTGCAAATTTTATGTATCAAAGCTATCAATCAAAATAAACACCCCCCTCGGTTTTTTTATCCAAAGAGATTTTTCCTATCACATTGAACACATACCTTAGGAGCAAAGTCCTTTTCAATCAGCAGTACACGCACACCCTACGAAGAGAAGAAAAATGCAATAAATAAAATAGCATCGAACGTCGAATTCAATCCATTTGAATTGCACGCCAGTCAAGGCCATACCTCGCTAAAATCACTTGAGAACTCCTTGGATATGAATTTAATTAAGGGATGTGCAGTACTCCCTTGCTAGGCACTGGTCGAGAGTTTGAAATCTACCTTCTCGAATCTTTAGAATATAGCATGCAACTTCTTTGTCATTGCGACAATCTTCGAGCATGATATGGTTCACATTTTAATTTTGGCTTATTTATTTTAATATTATCAATACATTTGTAAGAATTTTACAAATTAGGGTAGTATAAATAGATTTATTGAATAATCTTTAAATAAAATAAACAATACAAATAATAAATTGAGGGGCCTATTTTCAGTAGATACTTTTGTCTATATAAGCTTAACACTGATCTAGATAGTTTCCGTGATCTCTATGATGAAATGGAAGTTTCTATATATCATTTCGTCTACAATTTTTTTTTTTAAGTTTCTATATATCATTCTCGTCTATCAATTTTTTTTTTCAATTCGTTATTGTAATAGACTAATTTATATTTTCCAATTACATTCAACTCATTATTTAAGCTTCTAGTCGAAGTTTTAGAGCAATTGAGCTAAGCCCAACTCCAAGGTTGCCAAAGCATAAGTTATCCCAGGGCACATTCTTCTCCCATTTCCAAATGGCAAGTACTGAAAATCACCACCTACAAAATCCACAGCATGATTCTGAAATCTCTCGGGGTCGAACCTTTCTGGATCTTTCCAGAAGGTTGGATCCCTATGCATTGCCCAAATATTGACCATCACGTTCGTTTTAGCAGGTATATCGTATCCTCCAAGTTCGCATGCCTCCCTAGAAGCTCTTGACAGCATTGCAACTGGAGGGTGTAGTCTTAGAGTCTCTTTGATCACCAGTTTTAGATATTTCAGGTTGCGAACGTCGTCTTCGCCTTCTTTTAAGACTACTTGCCTTACTTCAGCCTGTGCCTTTCTCATCACGTATGGGTTCCTCATCAATTCTGTCATCGTCCAATCAATAGTAGATGCTAAGGAATGAGTTCCAGCTGAGAAAATGCCCTGTTATATATATGATAAATTTTTAAATAAATAAATTAATACGCTTGAGAATTAGGATGTTAACACTAGATCAAGTAAATATGCAGTGTTCCATGCATGCATGATTAATTCAATAGGAACTGAGTGAAAAAAAAAAATCATCGTTTTAGTCGTTAATTAAGGAAAAGACTACATTTAATTTACGTCTAATACTTGTATGATATATGATAAATGATAAATTCATCCTTGAAGTTGGAGATGCTCTAATTAATCCAAATTAAGTAATATATGTTGCTATAACACAAAACGTCAGTGGGATTAGTTCGGATCTTCTCCTCCCTATTGTGTTTCATCTTTTATTTTATTCGTCGTATTTTTTACATTTGGCGATTTGGATATAATTATATACTCTATTTGGGTGGAATAAACCCTAGTCAATGCCACATGACGTTTAATTTAACCAATGGAAGGAGTAGAGAATGAAACACGAAATGGATTGAAGAAAGTGACGAAGTCGACTTACAAACATCACACCCTTGATGTTGTCATTACGACGGCGACGGGAAACCTGAGCTCCTCTTGATCCTTCATCCTCAGAAGAGCATCTACCAGATTTCCATTTCCCATTTTGGCCTTGTGTTTATGCTCATCGATAAGACCATCAAGAATCACATCAAGCTTGCGCCGCATCATCTTCAACCTCCGCTGCGTCCAGCTCAAAGCGCCGACGATCCTCGACGACGGATAATAATCCGCACTCTCAAACACATCCCCCAACTTCGACGTCTCCGCCATCAGCTCGAGCAAAACACCTCTATCCTTAGACACCCCACCAAATGGAGCGCGGCACAATATCGAGTTCGAAAGCAACACGATCTTCTCAGTCAGATTCATATTTGTTCCAGAAGCTTCCTTCACGGAGTCGACCAAACGAGCAGCCTCGTCTCTTCTAATAGATGGGAAGGATCGCACCATTGTCGGACTGAGGAGCTCGTTGATGCTCATCTTCCGCATCTGTTTCCAGTATTCGCCGAAGGGGCTGAAGGAGATGTCGGCATTGTACCGCATGATCTTCACGGCCACGCCAGGTTTCCGGCTGGCGAAGGCGGGGTCGTCGTCTTTCAGCATTTGCTTTGCGATTTCTGGGGACGAGACGACGACGGCCCCCGCCTCGCCAAGCTTGAGGTGCATGATGGGCCCGTAGTGGTGGGATAATTTGGAGAAGCAACGGAAGGGAGGGGAGATGATTTGGTGGAGGTTTCCGATTATGGGAAGCGGGGTGGGGCCAGGAGGGAGTTTGATGATGGATGTTGAATTTTTTTTGGAGTTCCATTTCTTGATGAAGAAAGAGATGAACAAGAATGTTGCAGGGAAGAAGATGATCGATGAGAGAGGCAGTAATTGTTTGGTTGCAATGGATAACATTTTTATCTAATTTTTTCTTTGGGAGCAATAAATTTTTTAGCTTCAGCCTTTGAGTTTTTTTTTTTGTATTTAGCTTTAATATAGCTGTATCAACTTCTTGTTATATACAGGGAGTTACAGACTTTTTCAGGACAGTATGTTATTACAGAGTTCGAATTGAGGATAATTTCCTTGCGGGCTTCGATTTAAGCACACTAACTTGTTAATTGTCACTCCGTAGGACAAATTTTGGCCCGAATTAACAAAATTGCTAATTTGGGCTTCTAACACACGTGTTTGAATTGCTAATTCGGGCCAAAATTTGTCCTACGGAGTGACAATTAAAAAGTTAGTGTCCTTAAATCGAAGCCCGCGCAGAAATGTCCTCAATTCGAACTATGTAATAAGATACTGTTCTGAAAAAGTCTCTAACTCTATATATAAGAGATGAAAGTAATTAATTAGGAGCGAAAGTTAGTTAGAGGGAAGCCGCCTAGAAGCATTCCATTCTTCCATTGAGGCCAAATCATGTGCAACAATTATATGGGGCTATTGTCCCACCTAAATTTGTGTTTAAACCTCTAGTTACGCTTATAATGATAAAAATTTACAAAAATACATTTAAAACTATGGGTAAAGATAAAACTAAAGCAAAATATTTATTTTTCAATTGTTCTACATATCTTGCACCTTCGACCGGTGGGGACGTGGCTCCGCTACTGTATATGATAAGCATAAAAAAGGTTGCTTTGTCCGTGTGAAAGCAAAATGTATACTAAGTGGAAGAGGCGAAAGCATAGTTTTGGACAAACGATAAGGATCATATTTTAATCTTTTTCGCTTAAGGCCCCCAAAATGTCAGGGCTGGCCCTAGCGATACATAATGGGGTAAAAGTTTTTCTTTTTGTCAACGACTCAACATTCAAACGACCAAGTGGTTATTGATTATAGTAATAAAGGCATATTATCTGGAAATATGCATGCATCAATTGCATGGAATCTTAGAAAGCCCACCACATATTCGACCTAATGTCAGAGCTTAGGTTGTTAGCAATACACACATGATTATTTTAAATAAGTGGTCCTTCAATTCATGACTTTTCCAAATACTTATTTTCTATATATACTTGACTCTTCTCAGTCTTCATCTTGACATTAAATTAGTCTTGATCTTGATATTAAGGATATGTAATTTTAAGTGTTTTTAGAAAAAATGATTATATAATGCGAAATTTGAAAATGAGGACTATAACTTCTATTTTTTGAATTTGCACTCCTATTTTGAGCTCAAAACCAATTATTTTGGCCTTTTGGAAATACCTAGAGTCTGTTGCCGACGTGGTCGTATCATGTCAAATATTTGGCAAATTTTGTTTTCCCCCTTGATTTGTTATTATCGATCTTTTTTTACCATATTTGTTCTTATTGAAAGAAAGAGAGAAAGAAACCAATTATTTGTCACATTTGCAATCTAAAATAAAAATAAAGAAGAAACACGTCATTTCCGTCCACCCGAAAGAAACTCGTCATTTCTTTATTTATATTGTAGGCTGCAAATGTGGCAAATAATTAGTTTCTTTCTATATTTCGATAATACAAATACGCTAAAAATCGATAATAACAAAAAAGGGGAAATTTTTTTTTGCCAAAAGGTGACATGGCACAGCCACGTCAGCAATGGGCTCTAATGTCACCAAAAAGCCCAAAATAATTGATTTTTGTCCTGAAATAGGAGTGCAAGTGCAAAAAATGGAAGTTATAGTTCTCATTTTCAAATTTCATGACATATAGTTCTCATTTTCAAATTTCATAACATAATGTCCTCTTTCTAAAAACACTGAAAGTTATAGTCATGTTTTAACAATAGGCTTAATATTAAGTGTTGCTTCAATTCATTCGTTATGTTCTCATTATAGATATTAGTTTACATCTTGTTATTAAGTGTTGATTCAATTATATTGGATCTGTTCACATTTTATATAAATTGACTCCTCTCGGTCTTCAATGTTTGGGCAATGCATAGGGATCCAACCTTGTGGAAAGACCCGGAAAGGTTTGAACCCGAGAGATTTCATAATCAAGCTGTAGATTTTGCAGGTGGTGATTTTCTATAGTTGCCATTTGGAAGTGGGAGAAGAATGTGCCCTGGGATAACTTATGGTTTGGCTACCGTAGAGTTGGGTTTAGCTCAATTGCTCTACAACTTCGACTGGAAGCTTCCGGAAGGTGTTAGGCCTCAAGACTTGGACATGATTGAAAATGTTGGGCTAACATCTTCAAGAAAACACAATCTTGTATGATGGAATAGAATGGTGTAGGAATGGAATAAGGCTAAGAATAGAATAGAGCTAGGAATGGAACGTGATGGCTAAGTTGATTCCTATGCCTGATTTGCATAAGGAATAAGTAAATGAATAGAATCGATATTTTTTTATGTATTGTGTGTAAATATATGTGTGTGTTTGTGTTGAATGTGTGTATATGCATGTATATGTGTAGTGTGTGAATGTGTGTGTATGTAGTGTGTGTGTGTGTAGTGTGTGTATATATATGTGTGTGTGTGTGCACTGTGTGTATATGTGTGCAGTGTGTGTGCAGGGTGAGTGTGTATGTAGTGTGTATATGTGTGCAGTGTGTGTGTGCAGTGTGTGTATATGTGTGTGTGTGTGAGCGCGCGCAGTGTGTGTATATAAGTTAGAATTGATGGAAATAATTCCTTGATTGTTTGGGGTAAAATTGACAAAATTGTAAAATATATGAGGGTAAAATAGTCAAAATACAAAAATAGAAGTATTAGGAATGACTAATATCATGATTTGACTAAGGAATGGCTAAACTCTTGAGGAATGGAATGACCATTTCGGATGGAATGACGATTCCTTATCGTAAAGCATACCAAACAATGGAATGGAATGGAGATAGGAATGACCATTCCATTCCACCCTCCATTCTATTAAACCAATTACCTCCTTAGTGGTTGCCACTCCTTATCACCTCTGAGATCTTAATAATTACTACGTAACGTTTATTTCAATTAGTTCTAGCTATTGTTCAGAAATATTATTTTCCCCACAGTTTGTGTTCTTTTGTGGGGTTTAAATTGTTGTTGTTGTTGTTCCCTTCGGAGATATCCAAATGGTAATACATCTTGTCTACGAACAAAGATGTATTGGGCAATTTCACCGCACCCCTTTTCCCAAGTCAAAAAAAATAAAAAATAAAAATAATAGTTGGTGACCATGACGCTGTAACTTAATGTTTAATTTAAACTACTTGACATGGAATCAAAGTTTCTATTTCAAGAATGCATGTGATGTGACACAACTAGGTGTTCATTAGGTTATTAAAGCCAATAATTAATTATTGATTTAAACTATTTATGACAAAAGAAGAAAGTTTTGATTTCAAGAACGTGACACATCTATAAATTTTGTTTATATTAATGTCAAATTGTCATCATGTATAAGACACTACACTAGGCTCAATAAGAATAAAAACAACAGATTAAAATGGTTGTTTTTAAAATGGTTATATTAAAAACAAAACTGTTACTTGTTGAGACCATTTAACTACTCTAGGTTTAAGATTCGTTTTATTATTTTTGGTGTATCCCCATGATTTACAAAAATTAATTGAGTCAGATGATAGCTTGAACATTGCAAATATGGGATTGAATTTCATTTTTATATGATTTTCTGTACGGAAACTCTGAAGAGGAAATTTATTCTTGGAGACCCGGCCATCTCGATTCTGGCAGTAAGCATAATCTAAAATCTCTCTTTCTTATACAGAGCTTCTTCTTCTTAATTCTTCTACATTCCCCTTTCTGGTATTAATGTTCATTTTTATTTTAAACATTAAATATTTAATTTTGCTAATTTCAAAAAGGATAGTGCTATTTGGAACATTGTAGCAGACCACACAAGCCAAAAATGGTAATATAGAATTAAAAATGAAAATATATTCTAATTGGGGAAGCATAAATCCAAAGAGAAATGTGATTATTTCCATATTTACAGTCAAATTTCCTTTTATTTACACGTGTGGCTGGCCACAGCGTGACCAAATAGATTTATTGTTTCACAAATGTCTATTTTGTGGGAAGGAATTATATATCATCCTACAAGGGAAAAAGTTATCTATATAACGAGAGTCCATGTTTCTACATGGAAAAAGAATTTAATTTACAAAAAGAAAAGAAAAAAAGTGTGTGTCTCTACAACGATATTGATGTCATATAGTCAAGATTTATATTAGGGTTTGTGTCATATATTTTTCAAGTTAGACCTCACAAATTGAGACGGCGAGTCAAGACGCCGTCGGACCGCTGTCTTGTGGCTGTGGGTGCGTCGCTGGCAACACACCTTGACTGGGAGGCGCGGCCGCGCGGCGATGGAACGGGGAGAGAGAGAGAGAGAGAGAGAGAGAGAGAGAGAGAGAGAGAGAGAGAGAGAGAGAGAGAGAGAGAGAGAGAGAGAGAGAATCGGCACGAGATGGAGAGAAGTAGTTGAGGTGTTGATTTTATTTCTTTTTAATTGAAATATAAATAAATTCATCTAATAATAAAATATTTAAAATATTTATTAGGTAAGACCAGGCATCTGGCATCTGACACACTGGTCGAGTATACCCGGTACCCTGCCAATCAATACATAGTACTCTATACGTGTCCTCAACCAGAAATTTCGGGTGTTGGATACCCGAGTATCTTATATACTCGATATCCAAACTCCGAATATTCACTCCTAAAGACAATTTTAGTTGTTGCGTAAATCTAGTCTAGTTTCACTATAGATTCACAAGGATATCTCAGGAACGGTTGACCCATCGAAAGAAAAATTATTTAATTTTTCGGATAGAAAGAGAAGATAGCTTCCTGATTGCTCAGACTTTGGTCGAATTATAGGTATCAGTCGTTGTAATCTCGTAGATCCAACCATTATTTATCTATTCTGAAAGAGGTGAAACAATAGATTCATTCCACTTCAATCGATTCAAAAATCCGAGAACGAACTAATACCTCCCTCGAACACTTTGATTGAAATCCCATCGATGGCATTTTCTGTAGAAATCCTATTCTTGCTTATTTGGACGATAGAATATAGATATAGATAAGAATTGACATAAAAGACAATCCAATATTATTATTGTATTAATTATATCGTCAGCTCTTAAGTAAGAATTTGCTACTTATAGTAAAGTATGGGTTTAGGGCTAGCCATGTGGGGAAGTTGCTATATTTGTTACAATAACGTCACTCTAAAGTCTAAATTAACCGTGCGCAACCTTTACATCACCGAACGAGGAGCCGTACACGTGGCACACCCGCACCATTACACGTTTTAGAGATTCTGATTTTTAATTTATTTTAAGTTCAACGACCGATTCAAATTTTTTGGGTACAAAATATTTAAGCGAAGAGTAAAATGTGGTTGAAGTGGTAGCATCGACAATTTTTTAAGGGATATTTATTTTACTATATGGAAATGAGCCGTTTATAATGGAACAATTCAATAAAGAATACAAGTCACATATTGCAGGATAGGAAAGTATTTTAATTCATTTATGCAAATATTAATTAGAATTAATTATATCTAAGTAGGATATATAATTATTTAAACCATAATTTAATTTTTTTAGTTAATAATTATTTATTATGGTTTGTTATTAGCATATAATAAGGGCATATAACAATTTAAGCATCAACTTTTAGTGATAAAAAGTAATTAGTCTTCATAATCTAGTAAAAAATAGTACTAGTATAAAAATAACAAATTTAATTATACAATACGAGTGGTACATGTAAAATGTTCAGATATTAATTAAGACAGCGTGCCAAATTAGAAAGTCGATCATTATTTATTATTCGGTGTCATTTTTGAAAAAACAAATTGAGAGTATATTTGTGCAAACATGCACCAAAGAGCTATATATATCTAGGGGTGTGAGTAGAAGCTACACCTAAGAATTCAAACCCCTAGTTATTTCTTCACCTAGAATTGAAACCTTCTAATTTGCAAGTGCATTAGCTAGCTAGCTAGCTATTGAATGATACTCTCTATCCCACCAGCCTATTTCTTTTGGGGACGAAGTTTGAGGAGAAAATAATTAAAATTAGAAGATATGTTTAGTGAATTTTTTAAAGTGAAATAAAGTGAATAGGGAGAGAATGAATAGTGAAATAAAGTGGAATAAAGTGAGTAATTAAAGAGGGGGAACTATGAATAATACAGAAAATAAGATGAAAAAATAAGATGAAAGATGTAAAGTAGGTTGTTTAACAAATTAATTGGACCATAATCATCTCATAATTATTTCAAAAAAGGAATACAAAATACGAATAACGAGACATGGGTGGAAAAGTAGTATTGTACTTTTATATAATTTCCACTAGTTATAAATACACGTTTTTATTTAATCATTGATAACATAAAAATAGGCCTATTACTTTTATTGAAAAAAGTTGTTTAAATATCTGAGTAAAAAAATTAAAATAATACCAAAATTAATTAAGAGTAATGCATACTTCAGAAATAAGTAATAAGCTAGCGAACATTTTGTTGAACATTAATTTAGATCATGCATGAATGGGTTGAACCACTACAAGAAAATTGGGCAAATGCGACATATAGGCACACGACATTACATGTAAATGTCATAAAATTACAACACTTATACTCTTTATGTTGTATATTTGCATCAATTGTGCGTCATATTAATATTGTGTCATATTTTTGTATAAATGCGTCACTTGCTTTGATGTCATTCAATTGTAACGGTTTTCTTGCGACACCTCAATAAAATGTAATAATTATACAACACATATATAATAGTGTTGCATATCCTATATTTACGTCGCATAAATAATGTGTCACAGCTTTGTGACACAAATGCGACACATTTTTCTATGTCATTTAATTGCTATAATTTATTAGCGACACCTCAATAAAATGTCATAATTATACAACATATATATAATGGTGTTGCATTTAGTGTCATATATTTACGCCACTTAAGTAACGTGTCATAATTATTTGACACAACATATTTTTCTCTGTCTTTTTAAATGTGACAATTTATTTGCGACACCTCAATAAAATATCATAATTATACAACATATATAGAATAATGTTGCATTCAGTGTCGTTTATATACGTCACTAATATAACGTGTCATAGTTTTGTGACACAAATGCGACATTTTTTTCTATGTCATTTAATTGCGACCATTTATTTGGGACGCATCAATTTAATGTCATAATTATACAACATTTATATAATAGTGTTGTATTTAGTGTTGTATATTTGCATCAATTATATATTGTGTCACAGTTTAAATGCGACTTATTTACTATATCATTTAATTGCAACAATTTATTTTCGACACAGGTATACTTTAATTGGCGGCAAAATTGGCACAATTTACAATTCACCAAGATTATATAACAACAATTACGCAATGATTATTAAGAAATATCAACCTGGATTTTGGTAGTGCACGCAGCCGAGCAGTGGGTTGGCGGCTAATTGCGGTTCACGGATAGCAATTCAGGTGGGCATCGTCGATCGGAAAAACTGGTCGATAAAGTGATTTTGGCTATACGAGAGAAAGTTCGCCGCAGGACTGTTACTTTTTTTTTTCTGATGTATATCTTTAGGGCGTGATTCTTTTGATGTATATGTCAACTTTTTTTCTTTGTTGAAGTATTCTAACAAATAGGTTGTTCTCGTTTCTTTTTGGCTAAGTAATTATCATTTGTATTTTGTTTGTATTTTATAGTTTAAACAAGTTTTTAGTGGTTGAGTCATGTGATATCTCAAAACCGAAAATTAAAGAAATCGCATGCAGTTAATACATATTTATTAATGTGATTCTTGATTTAATTAGTAAATTAAAATTATCACAAAAACTAACTATAATGAAAGTGATTAATCAATAACATTATTAGAACTCGATTTCAAGTAACAAATAGACAAAAGAATCTCAGATTTATATGAGTACAATGCAAAGAGTTTGAGACGGGTATGCACGATAAAATTATTATTTTAACCAAGATTACGATGAGAATATGTAGAAAAATTCTAAGTAAATTTACAGTTAAAAAAATACTTAATGAACGTGCACCCAATCCACTGTCGTTCTTAATTATAAGTTTAATTTAGATATGTGAATAAGATTAGTTTCTTATATTTGATTTATAATTAACTTAGAAAAATATGACAACTTCTAAACAATATATAAAATTATTTTTAAAATGAATACACATCAATGAGACAGTGATAGAGTAGAAAAAAAGGAATTTATACTATTTACAATTAATATTTATTTATTTCACAGGTTTGAAACGGGTAAGGATGATAAATTTATTTTTTTAATCGGATGAGGGATGAGAACGAGTGCTGATATCCTAAATTAATTTGAGTTTGAAGAATGCTTAATCAGTAGGTACCCATATCTTTGTTATTCCTAATTATAAGTTAAGATATAAATTCCTAAAATTACTTTTTTTAGTCAATATACTCGACAGCGATGGTGTTTAAATATAAAAATATTTTATTTATTAACTTACATATGATGTTTTGAATAATTTAATAATAACTATAAGTATCGATCTATTTTATTTACTTAACTATAAGTTCCTCATTAAGAAACTAATAATATAATTAATAATCAAATATATAATGTTTGAAAGGTATTTACACGTATAAATGCTTTAAGATTAAGTTATGTATAATTTTTTTTTTAGAGCATATATACAAATATTTTATTTATTAACTTATATATGATGTTTTTAATAATTTAATAATAACTATAAGTATCGATCTATTTTTTACTTAACTATAAGTACTTCATTAAGAATCTAATAATATTTCAACCATTACCCTAAAAATGCCAAGTCTGCCGTGTTTTCTCAATTACAGAATCGATAATAGGTTGGGAGAGAAGACGGCGATTTTTCAAGAATTTGGCGCTCAAATAAAAAATCCTCCCGCCCTACAATATTACTCCATGATTTGCTTCCCTATCTTTACGGAATATATCACTGCAAATATATTAATTTGTTGGACAAAACCTTTGCATATAAAGGCGGCAATCGATTTCGTCATTTACAACCCTATAGGATCAGTAGAAGTGTCGCTTGCTAAAATAAGAGGTACGTCAAATCCTTTTGTGGCTAAGAATATGAATTTCTATTTACATATGAAATTGAAAAAATTGGTAGAAATTGAAGAATTGCGATGTTGTTTGAGAATCGGTGTGTGTGTGTGTGTTTTGTTGAAAGCATACGTGTTTGCTTTTGTAATCTGGAAACACATTGCTATGATAGAATTATTCAATTTTATGTTTTGACTTTTGTAATCTGACATATTTCTGGTCTGTCTCTCTCTCTCGTTGAATTACTTGGCACAGGATAATAAACATTCTCTGCAACTTGCATTCATATAGTATAATTTTATGATTATATGATAATATATTTTGAATATTATTTACTGAATTTATACTAGTGTACTGCAAAATTGCAATGCAAGTGGATATTAATCAGATTGTTAATTATTGATGGAGTTTGGTTTGGGTTGTCCAGGCATGGCCGCTTAATCTATTTTACTTGATCTATTTTACATATTTTACTTGATCTGTTTTACTTGATAATGATTCATTCCCCCTATTCGTGAGAGTTGGGATATAGAACTTGTGGTAGAAGAATCATTATTTGCTTCTTCTATAGGAAATTAGGAATAATTTAGTAAACAAATGATGTGTGCAATAATATTGTTTGTTATTACTTGTAGAAGTGCACTGTTAATTTGATAGAGTTTGGGAGTTCATCAACACTGAGAAACAAAAGTTTGGTGAGAATTTTTCTGTTTGTACGCTTGTGTTCTTTTTCTAGATGAATTAACTCAAGAAGGTCTAAAGATAAAGGGAAATGGTGTATTGTTTTTTGTGTTGTAGATGCTAATGATGCAATTTTTGAGAAAGTTATTGGAACTGAAGCACCAGGATGTCTTCATAGTGCCACTGTTGCCTCAAAAAGAGATAAGAATGTAGTTAACACCTCTCGGGAAGAGTTTGAGCGACTTGTCGAAGAGAAAGCTAATGACAAAGTTGCAAGTATACAAAAGGGGTTTCAAGACGAGATGAAGAAGTTTAAAGATGAATATTTTTCTAGAATGGAGCTATTTCAAGGTCGACTTCTCACATTGGAGGATCAAAATATAAATGTAAGTATTTAAATATAATTTATTTTAATTATTTGTGTATGTGTAACTCATATATCTAAATTATAATGTACAAGGTATTCGGGTCTGGGACTTCTCGATGCATACACGCGTTGAATAATGGTTCATTTTCTCAAGCAATGAAAAACATGGACTTCGACTCCGTTCCAACCACTGAATCTTTTGATGTAAGTTTTTCATTAATACTTAAAAATATATTCATTCTAGTAGTGTAATAATAATAAAAAGTTGTTGGATTGATTTATCAGATGACAAACCAAAATAATTTTGTACAAGAGAACGACAAATTACTCCACCAATTAGATCCTGAATATGTCCATAATGTCAAGGTATTATATTAATTTCATATTTTATTAATTATTTTGTTATTTGTATGTGTGTATAGTATAATCTATTTTATTTCAATGTTATAGGAACAAGAGAAATCTAAAAAAACGAGCAAGAAGAAAACAGCAAAAGGATGAAAGAGTTGTTGAATACCACGTTTTCATTAAATCTCTTCGAATAATACAGATATCTAGTATCCTAGTTATAGAGGTGAATATTGCTTTGGTTGTTTACTTTTGACATTTAGAGAATATTGCTTTTATATTTTGTGAAACAATTTGCTTTTATTTTCAATAACATATTAGATTCACTTATTAATTTGATACATATATATCGTGTATTACTTGCAATATGTTATTTGATATGGTGTTATTTCATATATTTAAATGTTTTGCAAAATGTTATAGATGACGCAAAAAATATGCGATGCTTTAAAATTAATATTACAAGTGTCGCAAATAAAATGTCAGATTGGTACTAATTAATGTCACAAACTAGTGTCGAAAAATAAGATGGCATATTTTAATTAATATCGCGCAATGCGTCGTATTTAACATATGTCACTATAATTTGTGATTCATAATGCGTTGTTAATTTATATGACAATAAATTTAGTGTCGCAAAAAATGTTATATATGTCGCGACAGAATAAAAAATGTCGTAGAATTACTACATTTTTTCCACGACACAATTTAAATCGATGTCCAAAATGTCGTAAATTATGTTATCTCATTATTACTAGTGATGCACAATGTGTCGTAAATTGACGTGTGTCACTATAGCTAATGACGCATAATGTGTTGTAATTTTATTGTGACGGTTATTTTATTGTAGTACAAAGTGTCATATATTCGCGTCATATCTATAGAAATGTCGTAAAATTGCTACATATGTTTTTTCCGACAAAATCTAAATCGACGCTGAAAAATGTCGCAAAATAGGATGCTACATTACAACAGATGACGTGCAATGTGTCGTAAATTGTGATGTACGTCACCACTTAGTGACGCATAGTGTGTCGTTTATTTCAAATGACAATTAATTTAGTGTTGCAAAAAGTGTCATATATGTTGTGGCACAATTGGAAAAAAACATCGTAAATTTGCTACACCACCCTTTTGCGATGGAATTCAATGTGACGCAGAAAATATCGCAAATTAGCTTTTGCGACATTAAATCAATCATTAGTGATACATTTCAAATGTCGCATTTGCCCAGTTTTTTTGTAGTGAACATTGTGGGAATTGTCCAATTCCAAGCATTAATGTCAATGCTAATATTTACTTTTGTTATTAAAAATTTATTGTCGTTATAGTTTGCACTAACTGTAATTAAGTTGCATGATATTATAACAACTTTAGTGTTGGATAATTTATTGTAAAATTTATAATAATATATGATGATATTTATGTTAATTTTCATTAATTTATATATTATTCTGTATGTTGTTTCAAAAATATAGTACCATTTATTGCTCAAAATTGAGACAAAGGTGCTTTAAATTTGTGTGGGTCATAGTCGCATCGAGAAGCCCTTATCATCTAAAAGCAATATGTTGAACGAGCCACAACCCAAAAAAAAAAAAAAAAAAAAAAAAAAAACGCCAAACTGCCGACATATATATGGGAATTTGTTGAAGAGAATTAAATATATATGCGCTATGTGAAAGAAGAAAAAATACGATTTTTTTTTTCAAATTTTAAACGACGTCATTTCATATGGTATGTGACATATTTTTCTTTTGGAAAGTCGAGAGAGCTGGTATACATACGTGGACAAAAGAATTGTCACGTTAAATGCTCCGATCATCAGAAAAGAGCTTGAGTCCTCATTTCGAAAAATTGCAACATCAAATATATAATTGCAACGTTTCAAAAGTCAGGTCTAAATTAAAAAATGAGTGAAGTTCTTGTTTTACTTTCTTTTAAATTAATTTTCTTGGGCATAGAGAAGGACGGGATTCTATGTGTCCAACTTGTGTACCATCTTCCATATCCATTATAAATATCACTATTTTAAAATTATTTCTTCAAAAATAAAATTTTAGTAATTCTTCTATCCCGCTCATTTCGTCATCATTTCTTTGCCACACTTAATTTTTCATGTTTCCTAAAAAATGAACTGATTAACCCTACAAAAGTGATGTAATCTACTCATCTCCTCTGTTTTGACCCTTCTCGATCCTTAATAATTATGCCGAACACTAACATGACAAAATAAACAGGATGGAGGGAGCAATATATAATGAATCTTAATTAATTAATTATTGTATAAAGATGGAATTTGAATATTATATAACCTACTTTTAGAAGAAGGAATCCTAATAATATAATAAATTAAAATTAAAAAAATAATAATTAGAAATTAGTCTGAAACATTACAAATCAAAATCAAAGTTAATAAAGCAAAGGGTAATGATATTCGGTCATACAGTGGTCAGCCACACGCGTAAGAAAAAGGAAAATTGACTGTAAAAATGGAAATAATCACATTTCTCCATAGTGTTTATGCTTCCCAAATTAAGGTATATTTCCATTTTCAAAACCTATATTATCATTTTTAACTTGTGTGAACAAATAGCCGTGCCCTAAGAAAAAGACAAAACTAATTAATATGGATAGAGTGAAACACCAATTTTGGAAAGTGAGGATACCAAGTGATTGAGAAGAAGCCCTTATCATCACTATAAAACCACAACGGCAGATTCTCAACAATTACCATATCACATCCCTACGTATATCAACAACAAGAGAAACAAAAAAGAAAAAAATGCAGACTCTCTCCAACTTATCACCAACTTCTGCTCTCATCTTCTGCTCAATCTTCTTCTTCTTCCTCCTCAAGAAATGGAAGAACTCCAAAACTACACCAACAAAACTCCCTCCTGGCCCCACACCACTTCCCATAATCGGAAACCTCCACCTCCTCACCTCCCCTCCCTTCCGCTGCTTCAGAGCTTTATCCAAACACTACGGCCCCATCATGTTCCTCAAGCTCGGCGAGGCCAGCGCCGTCGTCGTCTCGTCTCCCGACATCGCGAAGAAAATGCTGAAAGATTACGACCCAGTCTTCGCCAACCGGCCGCAGGGCGTGGCCGTGGAGGTAATGTGGTACAACTACCTCGACATCGCCTTCAGCCCCTACGGCGACTACTGGCGACAGATGCGGAAAATCTGCATCAACGAGCTCCTCAGCCCGAAGATGGTCCGGTCGTTCCGGGCCATCCGAAGGGACGAGGCAGCTCGTCTAGTCGAGTTCGTGCAGGAATCTTCATGTTCTCGAAGTAGAAGCGTGAACTTGACGGAGAAGATCTTCTTGTTCTCGAGCTCGATCACGTGTCGAGCTGCTTTCGGGAGCGTGTGCAAGGACAACGGAGCGTTGATCGAGCTGATGATGGAGACGTTGAAGATGGCGGGAGGGTTCGAGATCGCGGATTTGTTTCCGTCGCCAAGGGTTGTGAGCGCGCTGAGCTGGACGAAGGCGAGGCTGATGAAGATGCGGCGGAGGCTGGATGTGATTCTTGATGATGTGATTGATGAGCATAGTAAGAAGTTGGAGGAGAGTAGGGGGAAGGGGGAGTGTGAAGGGATGAGTGAGGATTTGATTGATGTTTTCTTGAAGATTAAGGAAGGAGAAGAGAAGATGGAGTTTCCCATTGGTAATGACAACATCAAGGCTGTCTTGTATGTAAGTGCAATCTAATTGACAAGAATTTCTTGGTGTTTTGTGTGTGTGTGCAAGTAGATGGTATCAAATCATAAGAGACGACATGTGGCATGACTAAGGGTTCAAAATATAGGGTATATATAAGGAAGATATATATCTTGAACCATTAATTATGGCATGTGTTGTCCCCTTATTAATGCAATAAAAGATGAAACACCAAAATGCAATGGAGGATCCCGATCTGAGATGGTATCAGCCAAATCGAATTTTATTGTATTTTCGTCTTGCATCTCCTATTAAATTAATAAGAGAACGACATGTGGCGTAATTATGGATTTAAGATATAAGGAAAAATATTTTCTTTATATATATACCCTAAATTTTGAACCTTAGACTTGCCCCGTGTCGTTCCCTTATTAATGCAATAGAAGATGCAACATGGGAATGCAATAGAGGATCTTATTTGAGTATCTGGTCAATTCAGAATCTTTTATTTTTTTATTTATGTTTCCTTATATTGTATCCGTTAGATTTATGACACGTGATATTGATCTCACAAATGCAATAAAGTAGAGGATGAGAAGTAAATAGAATATAGAGGATCCAAATTGGTATATGTTGCACCACATTATGCCTATTCCACAGGTAAGGGCGGAAATGGAAATTTTTATTTTTGGGGTCCCACTGATGTGTGATGCGGCAAGATTATTTTGTTTTATAGATGTGGTGCATTGAACTCGAATATTTTTATATTTTCTTCAAGAAACAAGGTTATTTTACCTTAAAAAACTTCTAGGTAGTATAAATTAATTTCTCACGACCCATGATTTTTACATATGTTAAAAAGAACAAAAATATCTGGTCGGGGCGGGGTCCATTGCTATAGGGTGGTTCTGTCCTGGTCCACGACCTGGCATATATAAATAGATGAGGTCATGATCATAATTTTATGAAATACTTACTTTATTTGTTGATTTATATACTACTTCTGACCCTAAAAATTGTGCATAATTTTCCTTTTTTGTCTGTTCCCTAAATTTATGCTTAGTTTTAAATTGTTAATCATGCAGGACATGTTCGCAGCCGGAACTGAGACATCATCAGCAGCCATTGATTGGACAATGGTTGAACTAATGAGAAACCCTAAAGTAATGGCCAAGGTACAAGCTGAACTAAGACAGACCCCCACTCTCGAAGATGACGACGTTCACAAGCTCAAATATCTCAAACTAGTAATCCGAGAGAGCATGAGGCTACACCCTCCGGTTCCGATGCTGCCTAGGGCTTCACGAGAGGCACACGAGATCAACGGATACATAATACCAGCCGGGACGAAGGTGATGGTCAACATTTGGGCAATGCATAGGGATCCAACCTTCTGGAAGGATCCGGAAAGGTTCAAGCCCGAGAGATTCGAGAATCAGTCGTTGGAGTTTACGGGTGGTGATTTTGATTTCTTGCCGTTTGGAACTGGGAGAAGAATGTGCCCTGGGATAAATTTTGGTTTGGCTACTGTGGAGATGGCTTTGGCTCAACTGTTGTACAACTTTGATTGGAAGCTTCCAGAAGGTGTTAAGGCTGGAGATTTGGACATGGTTGAAAATGATGGGATTACGGCTTCAAGGAAACATAATCTGTTTGTGGTTGCCACTCCCTATCAACCATTAACTTGATCATGTGATCTTGTTTGGTTACAAATTATATGCAGAATTAAATATAATAATAATAATAACATGCAACTACGTATATGTGATACGATCCTCGCTTGGCTTACGTTTCCTCGTCAGTTTCATCAAGATTAGCGAGGATCGTATCGCTATGTTTGATAGTAATTAGTTTATAATAAATGAATATTTCAATTGTGTATGTACTAATTTATACTCCCTACGTCGCATTCAATATGTCTCACTTACCTAAAGTGAATATCTTACTACTCAATATGTCTCATACCTAATATAGAAAGAATATATTAACCTTTCCAAATTTGTGGAAACAAACTCACTTCTATATTTTTGCACTTGTCCTTAATCTCCGTATCGAATAATAAAGAGACGTAATGAATAAAATACAGGGAGTAATATATCTTCAAACCCACAAATCATATTTAAAAGCTCAAAAACTGAAGAGAAGTTATCTACGAATATGAAATTTTTTATTTTCCCTGTGGAAAGCAGTACGTACATGTTTCATCTGAATTGTTTAAAGTCTAGCGTTTGATTCGGAAATAATGTGACAACCCTATGAATTAACATTATGAAGTCAAATACCAAATCCTAAGAACTCAAGAAGACAAATATTCTCTAAAAAATACGAAAATTGTTCAAAGATTGCCACCCAATTCTATTTTGATCTACAAATATTTATTTCTACATGATTTTATATTTGTTAATGTTACATAAAATTTGTAATTACATCATCAAATGTCACTAAATTTTTTGATAAACTTTTATTTATTTTTTTGTGATAAGCATAATAACTAGGGCTGTCAAATTTCAGCGGGCTGCTAAAATTGATTTTCAGCCCGGCCCTACATGGGCCAACGGGCTTGTCGGGCTTATGGCCCGTAGATTTTTGTTTCAATTTGGAATTATTTCTGGCTGAATAAAAAAGATATTATTAATTTGTTAAATAATTTGGAATAATTCTGTGAGTGTACAGAAAGAATTATAATTAGCTTCATTAACTTGGTCTCAAATTGTACATTTCGAAAGCATTATTTTGGGCAATTTAGGAAAATATTTGTTGAAATTGTTAAATGAATTAATACAGCATTTAGTATAGCAATTGTATTATGTCGAAATAACGTATTCTATGTAATAGTGCTTTATCTATCTTTATCAATATATTCTGAATTATTGCATGCTTTTCTATTTTTATTTCCATACGAAGTTTTTCTTTCAAATACTAGCAAAAGTAACGTGTGTTGCACATTTTAGCCAATTTCGTTCTTATGAGGTACCAATAATTGAACATGTACATATAATGAGTGTATAGAAATCTTAAAAATGTTTTAAACAAACCATTGCTTTTCGTATATCTTGAAATCGACTAAGTCTTCTAAATGACATACCTTGGAATTTGAAGGTACCAGATTCACACCTAGAGTGGTGACCAAAGTTGTGACTAAAGTGCTCACAACTTTGGACAAAAGGCAGCGGAAATAAAATGAACATAATGGATAAATTTTCACAAGATTTTCAATTAATAATCTTGTGAAGTGCCTCGGGGCAAAATATTCACTATATATGGGTGAACAACGAAAATACTTTGAGTAAACAATGGTCACTAAAATAAAGACAATTCAACACTCCCTTCACAGAAGGTTATGACTGAAGTTGCCTCAACTATTACTCGAAGAAAATAAAGAACAAGTATGAAAACTATACTACGAGAATTTATCTCTACAAATCTGTATCTGAACAAATAAGATATGCTATCTATTAATAGTGTCACTCAAACTTGGGCTGCACTCCTCAATATATGCAAGATCCACGTTGAAAGCTCGTGATCTCTAACTGCAGTCCTCATGACTGCGTGGACCACCTTCCTGAAATTTCTCAACAAACTCCAACAACTCCAACAGCTTCCATGCACGTTGTTGACTGCTACTTCCTCTCTTTCAGCAACTAGAAAAACTGACTCATCTCTCTTGGACCAAGTCTTCATCATACGTGTACCTACACCAAATATACCAAGAAAGACAAACAACTATACAATAAAATTATAAACCAAAGTCAGCCAAAATAAACTCCAACAATCTCCCCCTTTGTTTGTCTTTCTTCCAAAAACCTGTACAAACATATCAACGGCTCCCCATAAAACACACATATGCAAAATCATAAAAATTTCAACAATTAAAACCAATAACTCCCCCTATCAAAGTAAACCGATGGCAACTCAACCTCAATTTCTTCATTAGCTTCTGAGCTTTCCTTTGAATAAGAATCCACCCTCTCATTGTCTTCATGAGCCTCATCAGACTCACATCTCTCCTTGTCCTCTTCTTCATCCCCGTCTGATTCGACAAGAATCGGGTTTGCTGAAGAAGTAGAGGATAATTGAGTACTTCTTCGAAACCTGGAGGAAAGACGATTTGAGAATTGTTGCGGAGGAGTCTGTTAAGGCCTCTTCTGTTTGGGCTTAGGTTTTTGCTTCACAAATGGAAGCTTAGTCCTCTTGCTTCGCTTGGAAGGTGTGGGATGTGGAGATGAGTCACCGTCGAGATAGGGATCGATCGTAGGAGAATTGTTGTCGAAATCTCCACCCCCGTAATCAAGAAGTGAATCGAAATACTCCTCATTTTGTGATGTCGGTGTCGGATCAGATTGTTGGGTCTCCAGCAAATTGATCGGAATGTGCTTTTCGGTGACCACCGAATCCCTTGAAGTGACAAATTTAGGCGAGAAACTAGGGATTGTCGCTGGAGTCGGTGCCGAAAGTGGAAGAGATACCGACTACGCATCTGAAACGCTTCCTCCATGGGCATAATGCCCAACGTCGACGGCAGTGAAGGAGGTTTGAAAATCGAGGCGGTCAACGGTGAAAGATGGCGGAATGGGCTTTGAGCAAGTGCGAAAGTCGGCTTTGCTGGGAAGGATGATAGATGTGTTAGATATTCACGAGCTTCAGGATTAGAGAGAAGCTTGTGAACTTTCTTCTTCATTTCGTCATCCATGGCGGAAAATATGGAGAGAGAAGCTTGAGAGAGGAATCGATATGAGAGAGAAATGAGGGGAGGCGGTGAGGGTTAAAAGAGATGAACGGGTGGACACTGATATATATATATATGTGTGTGTGTGTGTGTGTGTGTGAAGAAAGAGAAGGAATCTGAACACTTGGGTAGTTCTAAAATCATCGGAATGCAAATCAAATCCATCGGATAAATCTAAGTTTGAGGAATCTGAATATTTTGAGATAAGCTGAGATTCATAAATTAAAAATTTGAGTAGATACGTTCCAGATATATATCAACATGCACAAACATTGTAAACATTTCATTTTATCTACAAATTTATTAATTCCACCAAGAATGGTGTACGCAGGTGTCACAACAGTTGTCTAAACTTCAATGACCACTATAGTCACAGTTAAAGAATTCTGAGACATCATAAGTAATTTATAGATAAAGTGAAGATGACAAATGGCGAATAGATGAATAACCAAGAAAATTTTGTAATCACCACTTATGTAGATCTTTTAAGATCTAGTTATATGGCTTTCTAAGAACGGTCTCGGTTTCACCTTACAATGTAAGGCTTTTACATCCTCAAATATGTTAGGCTTCAATAAAGATTATTACTTATGATATAACAAAAATGATGACAACAATTGTGACACTTCAAACTAGATAGAACACAAACCAAGAGATTTCCTTAATTTCGAAAATCTCTCATAACTTAGAGCTTTTGTAAAGATGTCTGCAACTTGATTTTCTGTACTAATATACTCTAATTTTAATATTTTCTTCTCAACCAAATCTCTAATAAAATGGTACCTCAAATGGATGTGTTTTGATTTGGAGTGGTAGACAGGGTTCTTAGCAAGGTTGATGGCACTTGTATTGTCACATAAAATTATCAAGGCATTGCTCTCCAGTCCATAGTCATCAAGCATTGATTGTAACCACACCAACTGCGTCGAACAATTCCCAGCAGCAACATACTGTTGCAATAATCAAGAAGGTGGGCATAGAATATGTTTCTTTATAGATAGAAGTATTGCAAATGGAACTTGGATGAATAAATGCCCACATGTCATTGTTGAAATACTTGAAAGGGGAGTATGTGATCACAGTCCTCAACTTTTGTGCTTTGAGTATGGTGAAGTTGAAAGAAAGGCGTCATTCAAATTTATGAATGTTCTGGTTGATCACCCTAATTTTGAGAGCATTATAAAATTTGTATCGGAAAACCCTTGCCACCATAATAAAATGCTATGTATCTGGTACAAATGTAAACAGCTCAAACCCCCATTCAATAAACTAAACACTCAAGAATTCAGGAAAACGGCTAAAAGAGTGTTTGAATGTAGAAGAAAGCTTGTAGAAGTACAACAGCTCTTGCTCCATGATAAGTTCAATGGCCAACTCATATCCTCTCACAAACTGCTTATAGATGAAGTTGAAAAATATGGGAGTGTCATAGAAGAGAAAATATGGCAGCAGAAATCTAGAATAGATTGGGTTAAGTTGGGAGATTCCAACACAAAGTTCTTCCATACTTATGTCAAGGCCAGAATAAATTCCAATGCCATCAAGATGTTGACAAGAGCAAATGGTACTCGATGCACTACTTAGAGTCAAATGAAAGAGGAAATAAGAGACTTCTACATCTCTCTTATGGGCAGTGTTGTTGATACCCTCCTCATGGTTGCACTACAAGAAAATTGATCAATTGCGACATACACCTATGCGTCATTACATGTTAGTGTAGTAAAATTACAACACTTATACTTGTTGCGTTGTATATTTGTGTCAATTGTGCATCATGAATATTGTATTACAATTTTGTGACACAAATGCGACAGTTTGTTTTATGTCTCTGAATTGTGAAGATTTATTTGCGACACATCAATAAGATGCCACAATTATACCACACATATAAAACAATGTTGCATTCAGTGTCATATATTTGCGTCAATTGTGCATCATGTTTATATCATGTCACAGTTTTGTGACACAAATGTGATAATTCGTTTTATGTCTGTGAATTGCGACGATTTATTTGTGACATGACAATAAGATGTCACAATTATACAACACATATAAAATAATGTTGCATTCAGTGTCGTATATTTGCATCAATCGTGTGTTACATTAATATCGTGTCTCAGTTTTGTAACACAATGCGATACTTTCTTTTATGTCTCCGAATTGTGACAATTTATTTGCAATACATCAATAAAATATCATAATTATACAATATATTTAAAATAATGTTTGCATTCAGTGTCTTATGCGTCTTCCAATTAATATCTCACATTGTTAATTATACGCTTATTTCTACAACTCTAAATATTGACACTTTATTTGCTGCACCTTAATAAAATTTCATACGTATACAACTCAATAAGTTATCATAAGTATAAAATCATAAAGTCTATATTATTTTATAAGTGAGAAATATTACTAAAGACTAAATAATTAGATTGAAGCAGTAACATTAAGTACTGTTTTATTTCTTAAAAATTGACAAGTACTCCCTCCGTCCCACCAGGCTTGTCCTGTTTCTTTTGGGCGCAGGATTTAAGGAAAAAACAATTAAGGGTAAAAGGTGTATTTACTGGAGTATTTAAAGTAAAATAATTAAAGTGGGTAGAGAGAGAGTGAATAGTGAAATAAAGTAGTAAAGTAAAATAAAGTGGGTAGAGATAGAGTGAATAGTGAAATAAAGTGGAATAAAGTGAGTAGAGAGATAAGGAGAATAGTGAATAGCACAGAAAATGAGGTGAAAACGTACGATGAAAGGTGTAAAGTGAATTGTTTAACAAATTAATTATCTCTTAATTATTTCCAAAAAAGGAAACAGGACAAGAATAACGGGACAGCCCAAAAAGGAATACAAAAACAAGAATAACGGGACGGAGGGAGTAAGAAACATAAAGGGAAAAGTACAACAAAAAAAGAAGGAAAAACTAAAAGTAAAGAAAAATGAAATAAAAGAAACTGAAACATAATCAAACCCGTCTTACCCGGTTACTCCTACGTAGCGCCGCTCGCCAAGGTCACCCATTCTCCATGTATTTGTTTGTCGCCCCTTTTAGTTGCGGTTATTCTTCAACTCATTTTTTCCTCTTTGTTTAGTAATTATGAGTTTATTTATCAATAACTGTGCAATCTTTTTGTTGGTTTTACCTAATGTTAATGTTGGGTGTGAATTTGATGGCTTTCGAGATGAATTTTATCTTAATTTGAGATTCTTTCTTTTAATGGTAATCAATTCTTGTCGCTTCTTTCTTTTCTGAACAAATTTTGGTTTCTAGGAAGAAATCTTTATCGAATCGATGTAGATATAGATCGGTTATAGTTCGATCCACGAGCAAAGAGAATTTGGGAAGTTTGAATAGCTCCAATTTTAATTGATCAATCTATTTTGGAAAAGGGGCCAAAGCAACTACAACAACTTTGTGAAAGCTACACTACTGCTAAAGTAACAAAGGCTTATTCAGCATGAACTCTCGTAAGTCTCGGCATTGATGGGTTCAATGTCTTCTTCTTCAAAAAGGCTTGGAATATCTTTGGGGAGGAGGTAGTTCAGGCTATCCAAAAAATATTTACCACATTATGCTTTCTTTCTAAGCTATCAAAAGGACTCTCCTCACCCTTATTCCAAAAACTGAAAATGCTAGCACAGTCAAGGAGTCAAGGAATACAGGACTATAGCTTGGTGCACTATTCTATATAAGCTGATTTCTAAAGTCTTGACAAATAGATTGCAAGGAGTTCTTCACACCATCAATAATGAAAGTCAATCTGCTTTCATTCAAGGTAGAGTGATACATGCTAACATTTTATTTTGCCATGAGCTGATAAAAGGTTATAAAAGGAAGCAGATCTCCCCTAAATGTATGGTCAAAGTGGATGTATTCAAAAAGTTTTTGACTCAGTTGAGTGGCCATTTGTGAAATACTTACTCATTAGATTTGGAATTCCCCATAGATTTGTTGGTTGGATAATGGCATGTCTCACAACAGTTTCTTACACAGTGAATGTGAATGATCATCTCATTTGCCTTTTGAAGCCAAGAAAGGACTGAGACAAGGGGATCCACTCTCCCCCTATCTCTTTGTTGAGCATAGAATACCTCTCTAGATGTCTACAAGGGCTTAAAACAAATAAAGCATTCCACTTCCATCCTAAATCAAGAGAATGAGGTTGACACATGTTTGCTTTGTAGATGATCTTCTTTTGTTCACAAGGGGTGATGTCTCTTCTATAACTCAACTCTTAGTAGCTTTCAAAGTTTTCTCTGATGCTTCTAGTTTAAAAGTTAATCAACGGAAAAGTTGCATTTACTTTGGTGGAGTCCAAGAAAAAGTTCAAGAGGAAATTCTAAAAGAATCTGGAATGACTAGAGGAGAGCTCCTTTTTAAATACTTGAGAGTCCCACTCTCCTTCACAAAGCTTACCATCATGCAATGTCAGTCCCTAATTATGAAAATTCTAGCAAGGATTGAGTGTTGGTATGCTAAATTTCTCTCTTATGCAAGCAGACTTCACCTAATCAACTCTCTGTTATTTGGGGTGCAGATTTATTGGAGTCAAGTTTTTGTACTGCCCCAGAAAGTGATAAAAGTAATCAAGACCGCATGTCACACTTTCCTTTGGACTACCATTTCCAACAGAGCTCATGTGGCTTGGGATACAGTTTGCCTCCCAAAATCAACACGGACTGAGATATTGTCAATCTCAATGTCGGAAAAATTAGTAAAGGTTTTGATTTATCCCAAAATTCAACTAACCCCAACCAAGTAGATGAAAGCCATCTGTCTAAACTTAGCTAGAGCTCACTGTTTCAGCATAGGAATTTTTATCTTTATAGAATTCAAGCAGAAGAAGATAGCTAGACTGAAGAAGGCAGCTTGTGAAGAACTCAGTTGAACCACAAGCTCAGCTGACCCACAAGCTCAGTTGAACCACAAGCTCAGCTGGATCACGAACTCAGTTGGACAGAGACTAAGTTGACTCCTCAACTGACCCATATAGCTCAAGCGTGATGAGATGTTGTGTTGAAGTCAGACGTCACAAAGCTGAGAAGAGAAGACTTTGAAGACATTGAAGGCAGAAGAGTTGAAGTCCAAAATTTAAATCTACTCGGAAGCACAAGTCAGCTGAAGAACTTACTATAAATGGATCGACAATAGAGACGCGCAAAAAGTGAAGATCATAGTTTCAGTTTCATTTTAGGAAAGTTTCCAGTAAAGCAGGTGGAGTGCCATGCTTTTGGCAGAGATCAAACGGCTCTTTCTAACGGCTAATTAGATATCCCTCTAAAAATACAGGTCTCTACATCAAAGCTAATGGGAGAGTTTTGGGCGAGCGCAAAGAAATAAAAGAAAGAAAAACAAGAGCGCTGAATAAGCAGCAGACCATCCTCTCTCCAACAAGAACACTTCAGTCGAAGACCAGTAGAAGTTGAGTGTCCTCACCTCCTCCTATTCTTTTATCTAGCCTCTCAAAAACCCCTTCTTTGATCTAGTCTATAATATAGGTTCTTGTTTATTTTTATTTTTCTAAGCAGACTCTCTCCCAAAAGATCGAGTCTCTAAGCCTTAGGACGAAGCCTCCACTTCTCTCTGTGTAGAAGGCTTCATAGTTGGAAAAACCCCCAAACTCCAAACCTCAGGTCTGTCTTTGAACCCGCAATCAAAGACACTAGGCATCTTTGAACCCGCCATCTAAGACTAGATCCCTTAAAACCCGTAATCTAAGACTAGGTCCCCTTAGAATCCGTAATCTAAGCCCAGGCCACACTTGCCCGCAAAAGTGTTGTAAGGTTTTGTTCGAACTCGTAATCAAACTGGTTAAGTTGCTTGATACCCGCAAACCAAGTGGAATGTTTGATAACACTAGTGGATTACTTCCCCGAAAAGGAAGTCGTTGATGTAGGAGGTCAATCTCTCAACCACGTTAAAATACTGTGTCCTTTACATTTCTATATTTACATTCAATTTTTTACTTTCAGTTACCTAACCAACTGACACTACATACAGACTGCACTAAGTTTTGGGAACTTGACCTTCCCCTGTTTTCATAAAGGTTTCAGTTTAAGTAACAAACTTTAATTTCCATCAACTTTCGCAATGCTCAATCGTTTGAAACCTCAGTTGGAATACAAGCTGATCATTAGTCCAAGAAGTCAATTGTGCACCCAACTGTGTGATCAGCTCCAACTGACCTTCTCAGTAGTTGAGCAGTTCCAACTGACCTTCTCAGTTGTTGAGCGAACCGACCTAAGGAGTTAACTCAGTGAAAAGATGTTGAAAGCAAAAATCGCAACTGGTGTATCCCCACACACTAAATACTCGTTGCTGGGACCATCACTCAAGCTCTGGAATAGGGCTGCCATCTTCAAGATGCTAAGGTGCCTTTGCTCAGAAAAAAAGATGAACTTTGGATACGTTGGGTAAATGGATATATTATGTCAAGAATCAACATGTGAAGACCATGGCTATTCTGCTCAGATGTCATGGGTCATGAAGAAGATTCTTAAGGCTCGAAACTACTTGGAAGTGCTAACTGATGGAGTAGACGGGCTTGAGGAACCTCATTTCTCCATATAGAAGCTTTATTAGTCTATGAAAGGAGAGGTTTAAAAGGTTGAATGGCATAAGCTTGTGTCACAATACAACTCCTCAAGAATATTAATTTAGAAAGCTCAAATATTAATTCCCACTACAAATCTGTAATGAACTCTAAATTTAATTTCAACCATAGGATAAACATCATAATATATTAATTCAAAGTATAGTAATCACATGAGCTAAATTTTAATTTGAGAGTGACGAAGTTGTCGCTTGCATTTCGCGCAAATAAAATTTGTAACTCCTATACCCTCAGTAGGTAATAGCCAACGGTAAGCAAGGTCGTACCCAAGAGAATTGGTGTAGTCTCTCTTCCACGTAATCGATGTCACTAAAAAGGGTTTTGGTCTGCACTCACTTATCTTGGTCAGCAAGCACTGAAAATTATAACTGAAACTAAAAGTAGATTCGATCAATAATAAAATAGATTTGGACTGGTTTTCGAATCAATGAATATTTATACTTTTACTCGATCATGGGCACAATGATATTCAATCGCACACCTTTACTATTTAGTTTAAAGAGTAAATTAATTCATGCCCTATGGTCACGAAGTCACGGCTAAGAATATTTTACCCTTATATCTATCCCTTTAAATTCAAGTATGTCAGACACACTCTAGACAAAACTCCTCTATTGATCAACACACCCATGAAGACCCTTCAGCAGATGTATTGCCCAAGAGGCATTAATCTTTTTTAGACCCAAATCAGTCAAGAGGTGCCCAAGATACCGACTGCTCTCCAATACTTAATATCTATTCGAGCACAGGAGACACTCTCGTGTTGACCTCGACTCTATTGGTGATCTAGACACCTTAACTTATTAGTGACCAAACAATTAGTTATCTTGCCCAAATCTAGTATTAAGCACTAAGTATTTCGGGAATAAAAGCACACGATTTAATTTAAATGCTTAGGCCTCACGACTAATCAAAGTACCAATATTGAAATCATCTTATCCAATCCAAGCTTAAGAAATTAGCTGGACATAATATTAAACGAAAACAAAACAAAAGAAGTATAGGTAAACATGAATGAAACTAAAATAAGAATCATATTACCAAATAGCAAAGTAGTAAACATCTTGGCCACAGCGCCAGCAGAAATTAAACTAAAGCAAAAGAGAAAATTTAAAGTTTTGCCCGTAGGACTTGTTTTTCTCCTCTCCAAACTCTCAAGAAATTAAAAACGATCAATTGCAGAATACATGTAGCCATATATAGGCGAAGAAGAGAAGTAAGACGATTCCCTTCATGGGCTGGACTCCTTCCTTCTTTGGCCTTGTTTCCTTCTTTGGCTTGGCATCAGATTTCTTTCCTTCTTCATGTTGAATTTGGCTTTGACCGGTCTCTCCATGATAAGGATGAACCTTATCTACTTCCCTGGCGATCAAGTATAATATCCGATGTCCACACCTTCATCCTTCTGCTTTGGTCACGTCTGCATTAGTCTTGCCCTCAATGCGCACTAGTTTGGGTACTTTGCTGCTTTGCCAATAAGATTATGGGGAGATACTCCTTCACCTGTAGCTTGCTCAAGATATATCTCTTCACTCCTAACTACAGACTTCAGCCTTATGCCCATATTGCATCGTATTGTTGCCTAACGCCAGAAAAGCAATTTTTCTCCAGATTATGCCCACAATCACATATGTTCTGCCCTGCACCCAGTTCATCCTACTTGTGTTCTCCCAGACACGTAAAGACTCAAAAAAAAGCAACATACAAGATACAACAAAAAGACACGAAAAATGACCACAAATATGGGTTCATCACACCCACACACTTTAATCACACTTGTCCTCAAGTGTGTAGTTGCAATTTGCCCAAGACTCAAAACACGGAAAAGACAAAACAAAAATACATACTCAACACAAGTTCAGCACATTATGAGCTGTTGGTACCAGATTCACACTCAGAGTGGTGATCAAAGTTGTGACTGAAGTGCTCACAACTTTGAACAGAAGGCAGCGGAAATTAAATGAGCACAATGGATAATTTCACGAGATTATAAATTAATAATCTCGCGAAGTGTCACAGGGCAAAAATTATTCATTAGATAAAGGTGAATTACAAAAACATTTCGAGTAAAGAGGGTCATAAAAATGAGTAAAGCTTTATCACAAACAAACATGACTAAAGCTATAACTGCTATCCTCGAAGATAAACTCTACGAAAATACTACGGAAATATTTCTAATCTATACACGTAGTCTATATCTTGGAGGCCTCACTTTTCTTGTTACATTTGATCTCTATTTATAGAGGATCACAAACTTGGGTTGCACTCCTTGTAATTTGGATGATCCACGATTTCAGCCCATAATCTCCATTTGCAGTTCTCACGACTTCATGAACCACTTCGTGATTTATCTCAACAAACTCCAACTTCCACTGCCACAAAAATAGTTGCTGCTCCTTACTCACTTGGACTTAATCAGCACACGTTTTCTAACTCCCATACTCTTTATAAAATACTTGACGAGGTCAAGTTTATCCCTTTACTCACATTCCACCTTTTTAGCACAAAGTAAATAAAAGAAAGACAAAACAAAATACATAATAATAAACTAATTAATTATTAAAAAAATATTGGGTCGAAAATAACAGCAACAAACTCCCCCTTTTTGTCTTTCTTCTAAAAACATGTGCAAAATGATGTATGATGGAGAAAGCTCCCTTTTTGAACAATCTTCAACACTCCCCCTATCACATATGCTCCTTCTGTCAAAATAATTTGAAAATCTCACAACTTCTTGCCGAAACACACACCAAACTATCACTAAAATGATCTATCAATAAACAAATCTCTCCCAGGACATATGATCAATGTCTTAACAATAGTCGACACAACTTCAAGACTAACAGTCTGTAGAACTTCATGGATCTCAAAATCAAAATCAAAGTTCTCACGATGTCATCAGAAACAGTGATGTGCTGGAAGTGTGATGGGTTAGGCTAGGAATATGCTACTTGAGTATCAAAGGGAACTTCTGATAGGGAAAAACCAAAGATAAAAACTAGGGTAAAGAGGACACTTGAAATATGTGGAAGATTAAACAGATATCACCTCTTAGATATTGTGTCTAGTGGAAATATAGACATCTTCACTTCAAGGGCTATGTCTGGTAATATCCATTGTAACAAACACTTGTGAACAACAGGTTCGATGCCACTTAGTACGTCAAGTGTATGGCTCTGATACCAATTGTTGGTACCAGATTCACACTCAGAGTGGTGATCAAAGTTGTGACAGAAATGCTCACAACTTTGAACAGAAGGCAGCGGAAATTAAATGAACACAATGGATAAAATTTTCACGAGATTATAAATTAATAATCTCGCGAAGTGCCTCAGGACAAAAATTATTCACTAGATAAAAGTGAATTACAAAAACACTTCGAGTAAAGAGGGTCATAAAAACGAGTAAAGCTTTATCACAAAGAAACGTGACTAAAGCTATAACTGCTATCCTCGAAGATAAAAACTCTACGAAATTACTATGGAAATATTTCTAATCTATACACGTAGTCTACATCTTGGAGGCCTCACTTTTCTTGTTACATTTGATTTCTATTTATAGAGGATCACAAACTTGGGTTGCACTCCTTGTAATTTGCATGATCCACGATTTCAGCCCATAATCTCCATCTACAGTCCCTACGACTTCATGAACCACTTCCTGATTTATCTCAACAAACTCCAACTTCCACTGCCACAAAAATAGTTGTTGTTCCTTACTCCCTTGGACTTAGTCAGCACACGTTTTCTAACTCCCTTACTCTTTATAAAATATTTGACTAGGTCAAGTTTATCCCTTTACCCACATTCCACCTTTTTAGCACAAAGTAAATAAAAGAAAGACAAAACAAATACATAATAATAAACTAATTAATTATTAAAAAAAATATTGGGTCAAAATAACACCAACATGATCATTGATCAAAGCAAGTAATCATAGATACAGATCAAGTAATGCCATGAAATAGGTCAAGATAGAATCAATGAGGAAATAGAATATTCCTCACAACACTCTTCTCTCAAGTGTATTGGGCTAAGTGTTTATGCTCTTGACCAATCAATATTAATTTGAATCTCCATAGGCTTGCGTGTTTTCTACATTCTCATGATCTAAAAACTTGTCATTATGACTTTTATTGGGTTATAATGGAGCTTAAGACACAAGGTATGAAATATTTGGGAACTGGCTATGGTCAACTCGAACTCAGTTCTGGGCAAAGTTTGCTCCAGATTCTTCATTCACAATCCAATAACTTCGAGCTTTAGCACACTTATTTTTCTAAAACTTCTTTTTCCTCTTTCTTTTCTTTTCTGTTTCTTGATAACTTCTCTTTTTTTTACTACATCGTAACTCGGTGTTTAACCGAAAAGACAAACAAAAAAAAAGGAAAAAAATAGTGGTGTGTGGGGTCCACACAACATGAGTGGCGACATGCACTTGCACTCGATGCACCTCCGCATTCGGCTCCGATTTTACGGTGGAGCCTTGGCTCCGATTACTAATATAAAGATAATCGTAGTGACAACAATTTAGATTCTTCGGTTCGGTCTGAGGCCTTCGCTCCTCTCGCTCGATCTCTTAACCAAAGAAAAGAGACAAACAAAATATGAAGAGGCAAAAAATAGTGGTGCATGGAGTCGACACGACATGATTAGGGACGTGCACATATACCCCATGCAACCGCTGAAAAGTTGATAAAGGTAGGAGTATCCCACGTGCCACGTAGAAACACCACACACTATGTAACGTATGCACAGAAACAATTGCAAAATAAATTGTAAAATAATCATTATAATGGAGAAATGTAATCATCAACATTAAGAAAAGTAATGTTTAAAAATCATTACTTTTCATCAAACAATGTATACTTTTATTAATGCCGAGTAATACTTTAAGTAAATTATGAAAGTAATCATTATCTTGAAGAAAAGTAATCATCAACACAAAGAAAAATAATATTTCAAAATAATTATTTTTCAACAAAACAGTGTATACTTTGTTAATATCAAGTTATACTTTTAGTAAATCACAAAAGTGATCATTAACGTTGATAAAAGTAATCATCAACATTACCAAAATAATGTTTCACAATCATTACTTTTAACTAAAACAATGCATACTTTTATTACTCTGCAATGATTGACAGCAAATTTATTTATGTTTCAGACAAATCAACAATAGATGTGAGCAACACAGGAGCATTTAGACAGCAATAGTTGTTTCGAAACATGCATACATATAGATAAACACTCAGTGTGTGAACTAAAAATTGAAGCAAACACATTAAGGTCCTTAAATGATCTAAAGAATGTAAATCACGAGCGCCCAAGCCAGGTATACAAAGAGGAGGAGAATCGCGATAGAGTTTGAGATGTCGTTGCTCTTTGTAAAGGAGTTCCTGAATCCTCCAGATGCTCGAATGTGTTCCTACAGCAAGTAACATCCAATGGCAAGGCAAATGCAGATTCCGATGAGACCACTCCTTACGTGATCTGAAATGAGGCTCGAAGTCAACACTAGGAGCAAGATCAGAGATCCGGGCACGTCCAACCATTCTAAAGCAATTATATGACTAACACTATTGGGTTTTGAGTGTTGAATAGAACTTTTTGAAGTCTGAATAGTGATCATACCCCGGAAATGTTTGAGAAAGAAGAGGTGTAAGACAACAGCTTCGAAAGCAATCCACATCCCAATCTCTGCGCTACATGGTTATCAGCAAGAAAACTGTAAATCATAGATCCAAACTGTAAATTGAAAGCAAAAGGAAGTCAGTAAATTTGACTAAAAGGAAACAAAATACAACAACAAATGTAGCAAACGGAAGCTGACTAAATATTTCATAGACTCTGCCTAATTTAAATCATGTCTCTGATTTCATCCTTCTTTTCCATAAAAAAACAGCTTGTGCTGCTTTACAGAGAACCATTTACAAACTTGAATTCTTAGTTTGACAGAAGCAATCGAATCTGACCTCAATCAAGAACACGCATAGGAATCACGGAACAACCAACAATTAGGTAGGCTAAGATCGAGTCATTCGACCACGGGCCATGCTGGCCCGAGACACAGCCAGGGAAGTTTCAGTAATCTTCATAAACAGGACACATCAACACTGCAGCTCAAGAGGATCAAAATGCAATAAAATAAGTCCATGCACCTCTGCTCAGATCTGATTCTTACAAAAGGAAGAAAAAGAGTAATTAGAATACAATAATACCATTCTAAACCATCAGTTCACGCTTATTTTCAAGTGTTTGTGTGCATAATTGCATACTAAACCATAAGTATAATTATGATTGTTTCTTAATTGAATCATAAATAAAATAGAAGCTAATGTAATGGCAACCAACATTATAGCCATTCACCAAAACATTACCCTAATTTGATAAGACGAAAGCATAAATTCTAGATTATAAAGATCAATGAAAACATGCATAAAAGATGGATTTCATCTAAACATGACACAGATTTTCACAGGATGAAAGACCTCGTCTATAATTTCCCAAAATAAAATTTCCAAGACCAGATTCACATGCGCCCTATTTGAATAAATAACAGAGTTCTCTGAATCACATAAGGCATTCAGGTTAATGGCGCTAGTATAGCAATCAATAGCATCTGAGTAATTACTTCATCTATGCCAGACGAAAACATCGATGCTGCTAACATTCATCTTTAGAGGCAAATCACTTTTTCTCTCCTAAACAATAAATGATCATTACATGAGGCCTCAGAAGCTCTGATAAAGTTCTGTAATAAAAAATGGTAGTAGTATATAACAGATTGAATCAAAAGTCCAATGAAAAAAAAGAAAATCTGTGATATTGATTGTGCATCACTATTATTGTGGCTATGTCTATGCATTGTTTCCCACCATCACGACCAACAAAGTTAAAAGTCTCTTATTAAGGAGACATCTAAAACTATTCAAAATTTCAACTCTGCATACAAATAGAGGCATGAGCATTAACACAGTAGGATATTACACGCCTCTATTTTTAGATAAAACATGAAAATCGATAATCACAGCGCTCAATTCAGGTAGCTTGAATTTCAGCAATATTATCAGCAATCCCCATTAAATAAGTCGCCAAATTTAAAGAAAAATGGCCGTTCAGCAAAACCCATTAAAATACACATATACTGGAAGAGGTAAGTAGTAACCACTTACCAATAGAACTACAAATTAAGTGAGAGGCCGTATATGCAAAGAAACCGATGGTAGATTAGTGGAAAATGGAAATTTAGGGCTGGAATTAATCTGTTTTCTGGAGGAGTAAGTGTTGATGGGTAAGCATGCAAGGAATCTAATGAGCGAGATAATGAATTTGAAGAACAGCACATGATAGAAGTGGACTGCATATTGTAATACCAATCTTTGAAAGATGATAGAGGGGTTTGCAGCAGATGAAAAGAATGCAAATAAAGAAAGAGTTGATATAATTTACTGGGCTTGAGCGACGGAGAAACACTGTGGAATCGAACAGAGCAAATTGCTAGGGCTTTCCGGCGAATTCTGAAAGCGACTCGGCAAGGAAACAACGAACAAGAGAATCGAAAAGAGAATGGAGAATCGAAGAGAATCGAACAGAAGTTGGAAAAGAATCGAAGAAGTGGGGCAAATCGATGAGAGCAACAGAAGCGGAAGAATCGATGGGGAGGAAGGAGAATAAACGCGAAGAGAGAGAGAGAGAGAGAGAGAGAAGGAGAGAGAGAGAGGAGAGAGGGGAAAAAAAAATTGGCTTATGTATTTTCGGCACGGGTCGGGTCACGTGGGTCGTACCCGTCTCATACAGTGCACGTATTTGTGTAAAATGTTATTTATATTTTGCACTAAGTGTAATTGAAGGAGGTGTATTGAATTGTAGAGTTTTGAGGATTTTTAATGGAGTTTGAAATTCAGGTGTATTGAATTGATCGATTTCAAACTCCATTAAAATACAGGGGTATTAGATTGATGGATTTCAAACTCTTTCAAATCCTTGACGTATTGGATTGATGGATTTCAAACTCCATCAAATTCTCCATGTATTCAACCATAACTCGATTTTGATGGATTTCAATATATTTCATCTCCAAAAATACAAAGGATGAAATTCGAACTGTGGATCTCGGAGTTCGATGGAGTTGATATCCTCAAGCGCCGCTGATGACACGCGATCGCTGGCAATGTGTAACTCCAGCAGGCGTGCATGTCCTACGGTCGGGAAGTGCAAATACGGGGATCTCGCGGCCACAGCCAGCGCCCAGCGGTCGCTGGCCAAACAAAAATCCTAACTTTGAAGAGTATACCATTTCTTAAGCAGAATTTAGCGGATATTCAATCATGGAGCAAAAGGAACATGAATAAGACTAATACTGTGAGAAAGTAATGTCCAATTATATAGTTTTTTCGAAATTCGAATTTCACTTCTCACACATCGTCCTACTCTCTCTCTCTCCAAGTCGAAGGAAACAAGAACATGAAAGATGGGATGGGAGACATTGAGTGGAGTATAAATTTTGAGAGAGAAATAAAGGGAAGAGACAGTCTCTGGTGCAACCGGTCTCACATTGTGAGACCGGTGCGTGGCGCGTGCACTGCGTGTGTTGTGCACGCTCCCGATTTATTTAATTTTTTTTGCAATATGTCCATATGCACACCACCATATATTCATATGCACACCATTTAATGTTCATATGCACACAAAAGAGTACCTATATGCACCAATTTTTTCTAGTTGTTTTTTTTTTGCAATATATCTATATGCACACCACCATATATTCATATGTACACCACTTAATGTTCATATGCACACCGAAGAGTATCCAATGCACCAACTTTTTCTAGTTTTTTTTTTATTTACAGTTTTTTTTTTTTATTCCGATGGAGCCTTCGGCTCCGCCTTCGCTCCGATTACAAATATAAGGATAATCGTCGGGCAACAATTTGGACTTTTACGGCTCGCTCCGAAATCTTCGGCTCCCCTCACTCGGATCTTGACCAAAGAAGAAGCGGCAAACAAAAAAAAGGAGTGCAGAGTAAATTTGAAATTTTAAAAACAAAAATCGAATATTGGTTGTGCATATGAAAATACAATATTGTGCATATGAACATAAAGTGTTGCATATGAATACATGGTGATATGCATATGCACTTATTGGCAGAAAAAAAATCGAAAAAAAAAAAAAAAGTTAATGCTTTGACTGGGTCAACCCGAATTCGGACCGGGTCAACCCGATCTCACAATGTGAGACGGGTTGCATACAAGAATTTGCCTAAAGGAAAGAGAAAACGTTACCTGAACCAGCAACGGCGATCGACGGCAATGGTGTGAGTGGCCACAACCAGCGGTCGCTCGCTCTCTCTCCTCTCTCTCTCTCTCTCTCCCCGTCTCCATTTAGCCTTTCTATTTCTTGTTAAAATGTAAAAATAAAAATAAAAAACTTACATGGCTAATTTCTTTTGGGTGATTGAAGAGTATACTTTTTTTGGGTGATTGATAATAAAGAAATGATATATGGCTAGTGCAAATGGTGGCCGCCATGGAAGTTAACATCAGAAAGAGCACAAACTCTCACCAGCGACCGAGACAAGCCCGCGATTGTTGGGAGGCCGTGCCGTCAGCGACCGAGACAGTCTCGCGATCGTTGGGATGTGGATTTGAAATCCACATAACTCCTTAAAATTCCATCCAAAACTTCCACTAACTCTACCCTCAACTCCTACAAACTCCACTCAAATCCTACAGATTTCAATTTTATGGATTTCAACTCCTAAAAAATCCTTCAAATTGTCAATCCAATACACCCCTAAGTTGTAGGATATTATAAAAAGTAAGAACCTTTATATTTAATAAATTTTATTATAAAATTTATAACATGTTATCATAATGCTAATTTGCTTTAATTTATAGTATTGTTGTATTGTTTTAAATATAAATATCACCATTTATTGCAAAACTTGAAACAAAGGTGCATTTAAGTTTGTGGGGCATGGTCGCATAGAGAAGCCCTTATCATAAAACCAATACGTTGAAATCCTCCAACCATCCCAATCATATCCTGCCGACATATGTGAATTTGTGGGAGAAGAAAATGATATACTTATATATATGCGCTATGTGGAAGTAGATGAAATACAAATTAACTACTACCTTCGATCCTCAAGTCTCTTACTAAAAGGAAGTAGCATGATTATTAAGGAAAAAGTTGTTAGTTAGTTATGAGTAGAGAAAAAATAATTAAATTTGTGTGAGTGGAGAAAGGGTCTCACATTGAGAGTAATGATATATTAATTAATTAAGATAGTAGTGGGCCATATGTAGTATTTTAGGTAAATAAGTTGATAAAGTAAGAGTAAGAGATAATAATTTGTTGTGAGGTAGTGTCCAAAAGTAGCTAGGAAGAAACTTGGGGACCATCCCAAAAAGGAAAGATAGGAAAAAAAATTAGGGACCAGAGGTAGTATATCATTTTTTCTAAACCAGATTGAATTCTCTATTGTCTATCCATGCGACATGTGGTGTAGTATATTTTCATCTTATTTTGGTGGTGTAGTGGTACTGCGTGCATGTGAAAGTAGTGGTCTCGTGCACCTATATGGTGATGCAGCGATTTATATATATACCTCATTGTAATTCTCTCAAAAAAAATATGGAGATGACATGTAGCATAATAATATTTTAAGAGGCAATAGAGGATTCGATTTGATTTTCAACGACTTTATTTTATATGTATGTCGAGCTAGTATACATATGTGAACAAAAGAATTTGTCACGTTAAATGCTCCGATCATCGGAAAAGACCTTGCTCCTTATTTCAAAATATTGAAACATCAAAGATTTAGTTGTAAAGTTTCAAAAGTCATGTCTAAATTGAAAAATAGGTGAAAGTTTATTTCTTTTCTTTTTACATGATTTTTTTAAGGGCATATAGAGAAGTGTGGATGGGATCTTTTGTTCCCAAGTTGTGTACCATCTTCCTTATCCACTGTAAATTTCACTATTTTAAAATCATTTATTCAAAAATAATATTTTAGTAATATAATTGATCTTAATTAACATTTGTTATAAAGAAGACTATTGGAATAAAAAAAACTAAATACCCCAATTTTGGAATAAGGTACCCTAATAAAGTAATAATCAAATAGAAAAATTTAAAATATAATAATAATAATAATAATAATAATAATATTATTATTATTATTATTATTATTATAAACCCTATTTGGATGGATGCACTCTAGTTAATAACTCTAAAATTGTTCTGAAACACTACATATCAAAATTAAAGGGATAAAAAGACAAAAACTAGTACTCCCTCCGTCCACAATCAGTGACAAATTCAACGAAATCTTTCACTTTCTTATTTTACTATGTTCAACTCTATGTATCCCTCTATCCGTAGAGTACATTGAATGTACAGAAATGGCTAAAATAGAGTTTCTCTTATTCGTATTAACAGCTCTCTAGGAGGAATGTTTTTATGTGGTGCTAACGATTTAATAACTATCTTTGTAGCTCCAGAATATTTCAGTTTATGCTCCTACCTATTATCTGGATATACCAAGAAAGATGTACGGTCTAATGAGGCTACTATGAAATATTTACTCATGGGTGGGGCAAACTCTTCTATTCTGGTTGATGGTTTCTCTTGGCTATATGGTTTATTCGAGGGAGAGATTGAGCTTCAAGAAATAGTGAATGGTCTTATCAATACACAAATGTATAACTCCCCACGAATTTCAATTGCGCTCATATTCATCACTGTAGGAATTGGGTTCAAGCTTTCCCCAGCCCCTTCTCATCAATGGACTTGACGTACATATAAGAAGTGCGTCCCATTTTCCTTTTTGGTTGTCCACGATAAGTGAAGTCCAGTGATAAATGCAAATGATTCCACTTAATATATTATCCTTTTATCCCTTCAACATCTCGTTATTTACAAAAACTAGTAAAGTTAACACATCGATATACTTTCCCCAGTCTCACTCACTCTCCTTTGTTCTTAAAACTTGTGACCAATGTTTTAAAAACCGGACCGGAGATCGAATCGGCGAGGCCTCCAGGTCATGGTTCTCGGTTCAAACGATTGAACTGTTTAATCGAACCGTTCAATAAAAAATAAAAATATATAATAATTATTAAATATTCATAATTTAATAAGAAATACACATTATAAATCCATTACAAATATATATATTATTATCACATATAGATATTCTCAATAAATATATTCAAAAGTTTATACAATAAAAACATGTTTTAGTATTAAAGTAGTTGGGAATTGAAGAAATGGTACTGAATTGAAATTTAGACATACTTTTATAGTATTTAGAGTTAACTATAAAAGAAATAAAAGTTTAATATAAAATAAATGTGTTGGAAAGTAGAGTTGGTAGTGATCTTGGCTTACATTCAAGAGGTCACGTGTTCAAATCTCACAAATAGCATCAAAATTTTAGTCATGCTTTTGATAATATTTAGAGTTAATTATAAAAGAAATAAAAGTTTAATATAGAACAAATGTTTGGGCAGTGGTGGAGTTGGTAGTGATCTTGGCTTACATTCAAGAGGTCACGTGTTCAAATCTCACAAATAGCATCAAAATTTTAGTCATGCTTTTATAATATTTAGAGTTAATTATAAAAGAAATAAAAGTTTAATATAGAACAAATGTGTTGGGCAGTGGAGTTGGTAGTGATCTTGGCTTACATCCAAGAGGTCATGGGTTCAAATCTCACAAAGAGCCACCGTCGGTTCACCGGTTCCGGCGGTTCAATACCGGTTTTCCACCACAAATGTGTTGGGTAGTGGAGTTGGTAGTGATCTTGGCTCAAATTCAAGAGGTCATGGGTTCAAATCTCACAAAGAGCATCAAAATTTTGGGCAAAAATGAAAACAGGACGGTTTTGAAAAACCGCCACCAGTTCACCGGTTTTGGCCGGTTCCTGCAGTTCAATACCGGTTTTCTACCACACCAGTTCTAAAGGTGTTGACCGGACCAGCCTTGGTCCCAGTTCCTAGTTCAACCGGTCAAACTGGCCAGTCCGGTTCGAGTTTTAAAACATTGCTTGTGACACTCTCTTCGGGTATACTTATCCTAGATGGAGAGAGTAATTAATATTGATGGAGTGAAACACCAATTTTGGAAAGAGATGATGGATACCTAGTGATAGAGA
>CM055959.1:3323279-3363685 GCA_029490685.1 Schizonepeta tenuifolia | reverse complement strand
AGAAGCCTATCATCACTATAAAACCACAAAGGCAAGACTCTCTTCCAACCATATACATCATTGCATTACATATCAACACAAGAGAAACAAAAAAAAAATGCAGATTCTCTCCAACTTATCATCAACTTCTGCTCTCATCTTCTCCTCAATCTTCTTCTTCTTCATCCTCCTCAAGAAATGGAAGAACTCCAAAACTACACCAACAAAACTCCCTCCTGGCCCCACACCACTTCCCATAATCGGAAACCTCCACCTCCTCACCTCCCCTCCCTTCCGCTGCTTCAGAGCTTTATCCAAACACTACGGCCCCATCATGTTCCTCAAGCTCGGCGAGGCCAGCGCCATCGTCGTCTCGTCTCCCGACATCGCGAAGCAAATGCTGAAAGATTACGACCCCGTCTTCGCCAACCGGCCGCAGGGCGTGGCCGTGGAGGTAATGTGGTACAACTACCTCGACATCGCCTTCAGCCCCTACGGCGACTACTGGCGACAGATGCGGAAAATCTGCATCAACGAGCTCCTCAGCCCGAAGATGGTCCGGTCGTTCCGGGCCATCCGAAGGGACGAGGCAGCTCGTCTAGCCGAGTTCGTGCAGGAATCTTCATCTTCTCGAAGTAGAAGCGTGAACTTGACTGAGAAGATCTTCTCGTTCTCAAGCTCGATAACGTGTCGAGCTGCTTTCGGCAGCGTGTGCAAGGACAACACGGCGTTGATCGAGCTGATGATGGAGACGTTGAAGATGGCGGGAGGGTTCGAGATCGCGGATTTGTTTCCGTCGTCGAGGGTTGTGAGCGCGCTGAGCTGGACGAAGGCGAGGCTACAGAAGATGCGGCGGAGGCTGGATGTGATTCTTGATGATATGATTGATGAGCATAGTAAGAAGTTGGAGGAGAATAGGGGGAAGGGGGAGTGTGAAGGGATGAGTGAGGATTTGATTGATGTTTTCTTGAGGATTAAGGAAGGAGAAGAGAAGATGCAGTTTCCCATTGGTAATGACAACATCAAGGCTGTCTTGTATGTAAGTGCAATTTAATTTGCAAGAATTTCCGTGTGTGTGTGCGTGCGCGCAAGTAGATGGTATCTACCATATCGGATCCTCTATTCCATTTTCGTGTTTCATATATTGCATAATAGAACGACATGTAGATCGGATCCTCTATTGTATTTATGTGTTGCATCTCGTACTGCATTAATAGGAGAACGACATATGACATGGGTTTAAGATATAGGGAATATATTTTTCTTATATCTAAATCTTGAACTCTTAGTCATGTCACGTATCGTTTCCTTATTAATGCAATAGGAGGTGCAACATGGGAATGCAATAGAGGATCTCATTTGGGCATCTGCTCAATTCGGATCTTTTATTTTCTATTTGTTTTCATCTTATATTGCATCTGTTGGATTTATGACGCGTGGCGTTGATCTGACGAATGCGATAAAGTAGAGGATGAAACGTAAATAGAATATAGAGGATCAAATTGGTATATGTTGCACCACATCATGCCTATTGCACGAATAAGGCAGAACCAAAAACTTTTCTTTCAGGGTCTCACTGAAGTGTGATGGGGCGATATTATTTGATTTTATTGACAACGTGTTCCATTGAACTTGAATATTTTTATATTTTCTGTAAAAAAGAAAGTTAGGGTTATTTTACCTTAAAATTACTTCTCCATACTCTAACCACAATGGAGCTAGTAAATTTCTCAAGGCCCATTATTTTTACAAATGTAAAAAAAGAATAAAATATTTTGAAGGGGCAAAGACCATTGCTATAGGGTGGTTCCGTCGTGGTCCATAAGGCCCATCATATGTTAATAGGGGTGAGTATTTGATATTCGATTCGAATTTTTCTACTCGACATGATTTATAACCTGCGGTCATCGACTAAAGTTGGGACATACTCATCTTCATCCTCATCTATATTATCATAACATTATTATGACTAATTATGATCACCTCCTTGAATTTTGTTTCTTAATTTTTAATTTTGCAAGATTGTGTAAATGCAAAAATCATACAAGGCCATACACACACCAAACACTCACCTCCAATTGAATATTGTGCATATATAATAAATGTAGCTACAAACATGAACTAGAAGATTTGACCTCAACTAAATCCAATATAGTTGGTGAAGTCATAAATTTGTTATGAAATACTTACTTTGTTTTTTTATATACTCCCTCTAACCTATAAAATTGTGCATAATTTTTCCTTTTTCGTTTGTCCTCAAAATTTATGCATAGTTTTAACTTGTTAATCATGCAGGACATGTTCGCAGCCGGAACTGAGACATCATCAGCAACCATTGATTGGACAATGGTTGAACTAATGAGAAACCCTAAAGTAATGGCCAAGGTACAAGCTGAACTAAGACATACCCCCACTCTCGAAGACGACGACGTTCACAAGCTCAAATATCTAAAACTAGTGATCCGAGAGAGCATGAGGCTACACCCTCCGCTCCCGATGCTGCCTAGGGCTTCTCGAGAGGCACACGAGATCAACGGATACAAAATACCAGCCGGGACGAAGGTGATGGTCAACATTTGGGCAATGCATAGGGATCCAACCTTCTGGAAGGATCCGGAAAGGTTCGAGCCCGAGAGATTCGAGAATCAGTCGTTGGAGTTTACGGGTGGTGATTTTCAGTTCTTGCCATTTGGGACTGGGAGAAGAATGTGCCCTGGGATAAATTTTGGTTTGGCTACTGTGGAGATGGCTTTAGCTCAATTGTTGTACAACTTTGATTGGAAGCTTCCAGAAGGTGTTAGGGCTGAAGATTTGGACATGGTTGAAAATGATGGGATTACAGCTTCAAGGAAACATAATCTGTTTGTGATTGCCACTCCTTATCAACCATTAACTTGATCATGATGAGATCTTGTTTGGTACAGATTAAATGCAGAACTAAAGATAATAATAACATGCAAGTATGTATATGTGATACGATCCTCGCTTGGGCTATGTTTCCTCGTCAGTTTCATCAAGATTAGCAAGGATCGTATTAGTATGTTTGATAATAATTGATTTATAATAAATGAATGTTTCACTTGTGTATGTACTAATTTATAGTCGGGTCCCTCGATATGTGTGACTTACTTTAAATAGATGTTCCACACAATATGTTACCTAATATGTTCCACTTTCTATCTTTTACGTTTCTCCTTAATCTCCATACCGAATAGTAATGAGACATAATGAGTAGACACATGGAGTAATATATCTTTAAAGCTAGTTCTAGTTATAAATAATCCTTTTGGAACCTATGAACTACACCACAAATCATATTTCAAAGCAATGACATTTTTCGTCTGAATCGTTCAAAGTCTAGTATTTGATTTGGGAATAATGCGACAACCCTAAGAATTAACATTATGAAGTTAAATATCAAATCCTAAGAAATCAAGAAGACAAAGATGCCCCAAAAAAATACGAAAATTGTTCAAAGATCGCAACCCAATTCTCTTTTGATCTACAAATATTTATTTCTACAAATTTTTTTTGTAATTTAAAGATATATAAAATTTGTGCTTGCAGTAATAAATTAGTTACGTCATCGAATTTAACTAAATTTTATGACATCTTTATTTATGTTTGTGAGTACTCACCAAAAGATGTCACAACTTTACTTTAGTAATATCATTTTTTTTAGAATTGTGAGGCTTATAAATGTCAATTACTTATAATTTTTGAAAATCATGAAATTCTGAGACTTATAAATGTCAGTTCACCCTATAAATTTTTTTAAATGGTTGATCTCGTTGCTGTTATAAAAATAATAATAATAATAATTATGAGAGTAACTACCAAAAATTAACAAACTTTTCAACTGATCTAAAAATTTAACTCGCTGTCTGCTTGATTGAACAAGCTTTTACATCTGCAATTACCAAAAATTAACAAAATTTTCAACTGATCTAACTCGCTGTCTGCTTGATTGAACAAGCTTTTACATCTGCAATTCATTACAGAAAAATGAAATAAAGTTTGAAGCTACAAAGACTTATGCCAATCAACAAACACTACTTTCAAATCTCAAAAAGTTGTAAAAGGAGAGGAATATAAATCACCCATGGCTATTAGTAAACCAAGCTTCAATAACCTTTATGTTCTTTTGCAAAATCGTGTTTTTTATTCATACGTCGGGCTCGCGTTCTGCAACGGGCAAGTTCAGTTCCGGTTCAACTTCACTGAGAGGCGAGAAGAAGGCATCGACCATGTCATCACTTACCTCCTCCAGCTTAGACGGGCCCCACTGAAATTTCCAGGTACAATAATTGGTTATCGTTTTTCTACCTAGCGTACGTTTACTTCGAGTGATAGATTAAGTTGACAACATACAGGATTTTGAGTATTTGAAAGATTACATGATCAAACAAGCTCGAAATTGTTCAATCCATCAAATGTGGTGATTAGCCTATATGTATCGTTTTTATGGGGGAGTCTCGTGTGAGATCGTCTTACTAGGTCAAAACCCGTAAGACGGGTCAAGATCAAAATCGATAAACAATCAAACACCAACAGATTACATATAAACCATTGGATGCAGATTTGGATTTAAATCTTGACCCATCTTATGGAACTTGACTTGTACGACAGTCTCACAAGTTTTTGCGTATTTTTATGTATCAAAGCTATCGATCAAAATAAACGCCCCCTCAGTTACTTTATCCAAAGAGATTTTTCCTATCACATTGAACACATACCTTTGGAGCAAAGTCCTTTTCAATCAGTTGTGCACGCACACCCTACAAAGAGAAGAAAAATGCAATAACTAAAATAGCATCAAACGTCGAATTAAATCCATTTGAATTGCACGCCAGTCAAGGCCATACCTCGCTAAAATCACTTGAGAACTCCTTGGATAAGAATTTAAGGGATGCGCGGTACTCCCTTGCTAGGCACTGGTCGAGAGTTTGAAATCTACCTTCTCGAATCTTTAGAATATAGCATGCATTGAAAAACGTTACGTGTGGAGTTTGTAAGCAATTCAGATAGACTCTCTAGTGGTAGAAATTCTGAGACTTACTGATAGCAAAGCGACTTTCAAACTCAATGGAGGAGCCTCTTTGATTTTTTTAAGCACGGTCGAATACCATCTATCACTGGATTCTGCTGCCTTATTTTCCTACACAAGCATACGCCAATCAGGTTAAGGAAATGCATATTAAAACAAGTAGTCCCAGTAAAGAAATTGTGTTTCCAACAATAAGCACGACATGTGTTTCTGTAATAAAATGGATGTTTTTCGATTCCCTGCATTCGTGGTGGTTTAAATTTTACAATGTGGTGATTAGACCATATATTTTATGTTGATGAGAGATTAATCATAATTAATACACATTCAACTCTTTTTCTCATATGTTTGATGTTCATACGTATTTTCACTACCAGGAAATAAGACCCCACAAAAAAAAAAAGATCCACAGCACATCGGTCTATATATTAATCGGCAGCTTACCAGAGCATAAACGATTTCCTCCACCGTATCGTGGCAGAATAATGAGTCAATAGTTTCAATCCTGCATCAAAAAATTAAATTAGGAGCTAACTAGACAGGATCTGAACAAAAATGATGATATTAAGCATATATCGTTTCTTCATCAAGAAAAAAAGATTGATATACTTAGTAAAAGAAGAGCATATATCATTTCCTTCGAAGTAGTTAAAGAAAGTGAGCATCAAGAAGTTAACAAGTAATATTACTTGTGAAGCACACTCCTCGCATCCGGGTAGACTAAAGTGCCATATTGAGTAAGAGAAGATTCAATGACTGAAGGGACATCGGTTTTCAAAGTAGCAAGACGTTCGTCAATCCACGGAAGCTTCTGTAAAAGGAAGGTGGAATTAGTGAAGATACTTAAATAAAGAAACGAGCTGTAGGATAGTTATCGATGACTGACTTCCTTCAGTGAATAGTGAGTAGCAAGACCACAGGCCATCATTTCAGCACCATCAAGCTTTTCTCCGGTAAGAGCTAAATATTCTCCTGTATAAAGAAAGTCATCGTTAAGCCTATATGTCAGGACTCAGGAGTATCAATCAGGTAAGGAAGAAAACAAAAGGTAGCTTTCTTGGACATAATCGACCCCCCACCCATCGCCCTAAGTGCAGAAGCCCGGTACATCAGAAAGGCAAAAACGATTCAGTGATAATTTGCAGGGGAACGGGACTTTTTAACTTCTTCAAATAAGAATCATCAAGTGTGATAGTATATCAATTTCAAGACATGAAGTACAACCAAACTTCAAACTGCTTGGTTCTTATCATACCTAAATAACCAGGGAGACGAGAAAGATAATATGAAGCCCCTGCATCAGGATGAAAACCAATTTGAACCTCTGAACTCGAGAAGACCTGCGATTCATCAAAGATCCACTTATGAGCGGATGCCAGAGTTTATTATGTTTAACAGCCTAAACACTAGATTTCCTGTTTACTGTTTGGGAGTGCCAGCCATGTCATTCATGCTGGGGGTTAGCAACCATAAGCTGGTAACGACAGTTATTAAGCTACGTGTAGCTTATGGAAGATACCCTTTCTAACAATCGATAGAATCAATAAAGCTTTAGCATAATCAACAAATCTCCAGATTATTGACTTTGTACATATACCAACTTACAAAGGGATCAAGTTCTCGAAAACAGAATCCTATTTTATATCTCAAACAAGCATATTATAAGGAGATAAGAAAAGTGTTTGTTCAAAGACCCTTAGGAGAAATGGCAAAATAAAAGTGGCCGTGTTAATAAGAGTTGGATGCAGCATCAACTTGTAATATAACCATTAAATAAATGGATCCTGTTAAAATTCACAAAAAAGTTACATATAATTAAGAGTTTGTTTTTTAGCACTTCTAAGATAGTAAAGATAAATTTTAGCACTAATTATAGAAAAGATAAATACTAGCACTTTTGGATTTATTTACCCCTCTACGATCACGGTTTTTATTTGTGCATCACTAAATAAAAAGTGTGAATGCAATTGTAACAGCTTCATTTCATACGTGATCACGAATTTTTATTTGTGTTCTCACTAATTAATAAGTGTGAAATACACTTGTAATAGTTTCATTACATGTGTGATCCACAAATTTTTTTAATGAATTCAAAGTATGATTCAAAACAGGGAAAAAAGAAGGGAGTGCAGAAAAGTCCAAAAGTGCAAGTATAATTTATCTTTTCTAAACTGAGTGCTAAAATTTATCTTTTACATCTTAGAAAAGCTAATATCTACCATTTCAAATTGCATCTTATGTTTCTAAAGGTACAGATCATCAAAGACTGCTGGTTACAAAATGGTAAGTCAGATTATAAATAACCAAGAATCGGCATGAACTATTTAATAGGAAACTTCAATTGTTGAAATATTTTCCATATACAATTGATAATAACTAACGTCATGCTTTCTTTACGTACGAAATAGATTTGTCAAGTTTTAGAAGAGCGGTTGTATATCAGATAATCGCATCCACAGGCCACCCCAAGACATATATTCAGGAAGGAAGTAATTTCGTTAACAATTAGCCGAAGCCTAAAACAGTTTGGTCAGGAAATCGATCCAGGGAACAGTTTCATACAGTTCTATCAGTTACAACGCGGAACATCCCGGGAAGTGAAATACCTGCCCCGCCTCCCATCACAATACCGTCCATTATAGCCACCTAACAAAGAAAAGTTGATGATAAATGACTTAGTTGAATTAATAGCTGAGTTAAATTCAGCATAAAGTTCGAGAAATAAAGGACTGTAGACATTAATTCTATTAATAAACACAAAGTTATGATTTGAATAATATTAGCACTACCAATTTGCGAAGACAAGCAATTTGAAAAACTCTAGGACAATATCGTACCAATGGTTATGTGATTATACAGAAAAAATCCTACAAACAAGCTGGGATTTCTTTATATCTTCGTCCAATCATATGGTTCAAATGGAAACACAAATTAAAATTACGTATTGCACAAATACCAGTATTTAGGATGAACTTTTCCTACCATCAATACACAGATATTCGGATACCAAAAGTATTCTGATATTTTTTAAAAGACAACCACTAATTAAACTTCTTGATACAATCACATAGCATATTTTATATTTACATTTTTTAATTCAAACAGAGCCCAGTGAATTCCCACTGTTTGTTCCATCCCTGTATAGGTTAAGAGTATATTGCATGCTCGATTCATACTTCATAGTTGAAGAAAAAAGAACTAAATCTCTTATAGTTTAACTCACATTTGGCTTGAGATATGTTCCCAAAACATAGACAAACTTGTACAAACTCTGAAGGAATTCTTTGCATTCCTCAATTTTTCCTGCAAAACAATTTAAATCAACCAATATCGGTGAAATCAACATAGGAAACACATGTTTACCAGACACAAGACCTCTCTGATTCATACAAAATTTAGAACTTATGCAAATCCGAAAAACTCTACTATGTCTTACCCTATATTTTCCCCTTTCCTTTTCAAGGACTAAATTAATAAATTTAAAAGCAGTAACTTAAGTTAGTAAGAACACATAATAATGTGCCGGGCTGAAGTTTCAAGACGTATATAGATCCAGAAAACTTGTCAGCAAACTACTTTACAATTTGAAAGAATCAACGTGGCCCATCAAATACATCATTGCGGTTGAATGCTCGGTTTGGAAGTTCAACATACTCTGAAAGACAGAAAAACAGAAACTATGCACGAGCACCAACCTTCATCAAGCAGCCTACACAAACCAACCACATCCGTTCCGGAGCAGAATGCTCTCCCACCATTTGCCTTCACGAAAAAGAGAAACTTCAGACAAGGGAGACGAGCTACGGAATAATGAAGGAGGAAAGGTAAGCAATCAGTTACCTTCATCATTACAAATCCTATATTCGAGTTTTCCTCCCAAGAATTGTACATGTTATTTAACCGAGCAGCCTGGCATTAAACAAACTATTGTAATCACTACAAATTAATCAACATTTCAACAAACAATCCCAAGCTGGACATCAAAATAAATATAATCTTCAAATCAATATGCCTTACAAAAAAAAAACCGCAATTACTTAAATAATAAGAAACTGCACATAAAGATCACAAAATGCAACAACAACTAAACCATAATACAAATCGAAAACCGAAAAATTCATCATGAAATTAACCATGGGTGCAGTAAGGGCATTGAGTGCAGACGGTCTATTCAAGATGGCAACCCTAGAATTCGACCTGCCTTCCACCAACACCTGCAATTCCAAATCAAACGAAAAGGGCCCATTCAAAACTCATTCTTTGGCGTAAAATTTCACAAATTCTCTGATTATCAGCATATTTGCATTCATATATACGAATTTCTTGATTTTCCTCTTTACGAAAAAGAACACTTTTTTTTGAAGTGAATCTCAACAGAAGTAATGGCAACTATAAACAGAATAAAATAGTTAGAAAATAAAAATTGAGAAACTGGCCTCTTCTTCTTGATAATCGTATTGGGCATAACTAGGGAGAGCGGAAAAGCTTCTACTTTGTAGAGAAACGGCGCCATTTCTGTGCAAACAACGGCTCAATGGCAACAGAGTTTTCAGTTTCTGCATTTTACAAAGAGGAATAAATCTCAAAACCCTTGTTGCGGCTAAGACTTGGTGGGTTTTGGAAATGGGGTTAACAGGAAAGAGAGCTCAGAGTTTCTAACAGTGTTCACTAATAATATTCCGGACTTACTTTCTTTTTCTTCTTGTTCTAAAATATACTCATATGAGGAATTTATATTTTTGAATAATATGTTTATTATAAGATTTATTTTCATACTACACATTATTAACATGTTTATTATAAGATTTATTTTCATACTACACATTATTAACATATTTTTTATGTTTTTATTATAACACACTAATTAATCTACATCATCAAGTCCAAAAAAAAATTAATCTACATCATAATTGACTTATTGTTTTTATTTAAATCTCTTTCCTTCCTCTCTTTACTATGATTCAGACAAGTGTTTCTCTTTTCCCTCTAAAATAATAACAACAATAATAATAATAATAATAATAATAAATATTATTATTATTATTATTGTTGTTGTTATTATTAATCCATCTATTCCATTGATGGTTGTTTACTTTTCAGCACAATTATTTAGAGAATGGTGATAAATAAAAGAGATAAAAGTGACGAAGCATACACCTTTTGTAAGAAAAATAGTTTTCTTTTGAAACTAGAATGTTATGAATAAGAGACGAAAAATAAATTGAGTCATTATCAATGGAATAGAAGAAGTAATTTTTTCTCAAATTCCCAAAATAAGTGGTCTCCCAAAATTATTACCATAAATTTCTCACCGAAATATAAAATTTTGAACCGATTTGAACTCTCAATTTCTAGATGATCACACTCAAACTCCTATACCCGAATATCGTCAAACCTCTCAAAAATTTCCAAATAATTATTTCAAAATATTCAGTCATCACACCAAAACACTCAAACACTCTGAAAGGTTGGAAAGATCAATTAGGCATATCAACAATGTCTTATTAGTGTATCATCAATTCATCATAAGGGAACTAACCAAAATAGTGCCAGGCACCGGTGGATCTAGTCATGGCCAAGGGGAGTCAATTGACCCTGTTGCTTTCATGCTAATACCTATTATTATATCGTAATTAAATATATTATAATAAGGTATATCCTTCACACACAAAAAATAATTAATTTTTTATATTTTGAATAACTCTTTCTTCTCTCTTCTCTTATTGTAAAAATCTTGAGTTTCCGTGAATTATAGCAAGCAACAAGAGGTAATTCAAATATATATTCTTTAATTTATAGCTAAAAAATACTAAAATTAAGAGCATCAAATTGGTAAATGAAATTATATAAATATGTTTTAGGATTTCAACTGGTTTAAGAGATAATAAATTTGTACTATTTAAGGAAAATGTTGAATATTATGAAATTTATAATATAATGAGAGAGTTATGCAGAGTGTGCTTAATGTAACGAATAAGACAAGGATATTGCGTCTGTGGTTGAAGATTAAATGACACACAAACTATAGACAGAAGGAATATAAATTAATTTTTATTTCTTATTATATTATTATAGCTTATTGTCATTGAGATGATATTGGAGTAATATAGTTTATGTTATTAAATTATTGAGAAATTTATTTACTTTAACTTAGCATTTGAATGTAGCCCATTGTTGGTAGAGATGTCTCTTAAATGTGCGTGTATAAAATTATGTATAATCAGAGTTATGTCTATATTGAGATATTATTAGAAAATAGATAAAAGTCCGTATAATACAGTATAGTTGTATAATTTATGGACTATAGTTTTTGCCTCCCCTTACTTGAATTCCTGCTTCCGCTACTGGTGCCAGGACTGCACCTGTGATGACTCAGGCTCTAAGCGAAAGTTAAAAAAATGAGCCCTTATAACTTTTTTATATATATTGACAATATAATAAAAATATATTGAATTATGAAATGATAAGTGTGTTAGTCGAAACTAAAATTTAGGCTAGACAGCAATATTTTAACAACTTCAACGACTGTTATTTAATTTTGATAATATTTCACTAAAGATAAAACTTAAGACAAAAACTTTGGTGCATATTCTCCACCATGCAACACCCAACCTCCCTTTACTTGAATTCCTGCTTCCGCTACCTGTGATGACTCAGGCTCTAAGCGAAAGTTAAAAAAAATGAGCCCTTATAACTTTTTTATATATATTGACAATATAATAAAAATATATTGAATTATGAAATGATAAGTGTGTTAGTCGAAACTAAAATTTAGGCTAGACAGCAATATTTTAACAACTTCAACGACTGTTATTTAATTTTGATAATATTTCACTAAAGATAAAACTTAAGACAAAAACTTTGGTGCATATTCTCCACCATGCAACACCCAACCTGAACCCGCCCGACCCGCCCCGACCCGACTCGTGTATCTTACGCGCTACAGTAATTTATTTTTTTTTGCAATTTTTTTTTTCAGAATTTTTTCCCCCTCTTTTTTGTTGTTTACCTAAGTTCTTTGGTCAAAATTCGAGCGAGGGGAGCTGAAAGTCCAAATTGTTGCTCGCCTTTTATCCTTATATTAGTAATCATAGCGAAGATAGAGCCGTAAAATTGGAGTCGAATGCTCCATCGGAAAAAAACTGGAAAAAGAAAAAAAAACAAGTGGTCAAAGGGGGGTTGACCTGGGTCAAGCGGATCGGGTCTGGTCGGGTCGGAAAATGGGTGGTGCACGGTGCAAATCTGCACCCATACTCAAAAAATGGGCCTCCAAAAATGTTGAGCCCTGGGTAGGTATCACTTGTGTCTATGCTAAAGTACGCATCTTAATTTAGCCACATTATGGTGATGCATTTTGAAACTGTATGAACAAGCTCGATAATTTGGAGATAATGGAACGATATCTTAAACGCAGATCATTAAGACTATCCCCCGCGGCAAGCGGGCCCACTTTTTTGTCATGTGGTGGGCCACCGAGCTCCTCTCTTTTTTCCCTACAACGAAGAGTTCTAAATATTGTGCTCTCTCATTAGTGCTGTTAAAACCGGCCCAATAGACCGGTCCGATTTTATCTGTTTTTTTACTTGGTTGGACTCAGATTTTGAAGGTTCAAAAAATATCGGGGCTACCTAGCCCGACCCGCTTGGCCCTACGGGGGTGATCGGGCTGCGGGCCAAAGAAGCCCATCAAGCTTGGGGCCAAATTGGTCCAACTATTATATTACATAAATTATGATTTTTATATCTAGAATTTTATAATTTCTTTTAATTTTATGTACACTAGAATTTTATAATCTCTTTACTTGTTATTACAAATGCAACCAGTATGATTAATTCATTAGTTAATTTCTTGGAATTGATTGCTGAATGTTATAGAAAATTCAACAGCAAGGCTTTATTTGATTTTTATTTATGCCTTGAATTTGAGGATTTAATTTGATGTTGATTATTGTATACGAATTTTTGTGATTTTTTATTTATGCATTGAAAGGGGCCAGGTTGGCCCGATTAGCCCGTGTAGGGGGGCATCAATTTTAGCGGCCCGCTGAAATTTTGAGGCGGTCCGACCCGGCCCAAAAATTTGCATGTGGTCCGATGGGTCGGGCCTGGCTATAGCCCGACTCGGAGGTTTTGACAGCCCTACTTATTATGTTATTGGCGACTAAGGGTGTGTCATGTTGTGGCCAATAACTCTCTTTCTTTATTCACTTATGGACCCCACAATTAATTTTATCTTTTTTGAGTTCCTCTCACAGAAGCTCTCTGCTCCGAGTGCCTTCTTGCGAGCTCCAAGCTCTACAATAGCATGCGAACTCCACGCGGAGCAGTCTCAAAATCGTTACAAGAGGGGGTCATGAATACAAATGTAACCAACTGAATTGGTGAATACAAAAAAGCATATGATCAAAAAAAGTAGTGGACAAAACAATATTAAGACCATGAGTAATGGTGAGCTCCACATTACACCTCGCTGCCCTTTTTTGTAGGCTCCTAGTGCGCTCATCAATTCTGTTGCAATGGCGAGCTTCCAATGTGGTGCTCGCTTCTCTTTTTTTAAATATAATTTTTATTTATATTTCATTATAAATATAATAATTTCAGAAATAATAAAATTAAAATTTCATTAAAATAAAAACATTACATTCAAATAAAAATACAGTAAATAAATAACCTACAAGTCATTCCAACCATATTTTTTCTTGAGTTCAGCAACATAGGCCTAATGGAATCTTTTCTCGGTCGGTCCCAAGTTGTCGGTATTTCTCATGACGATATGGTAGTCTCTTGCATCCTCGAGAATTCCAACACCGATGCCCTCATTGCCTCGGTGGCATTGGCAAGTTCTGCCGCCGTCGCCGCCGCCAAACGAAGCGAAACTCGAGCTCGATCCCACCTTCTTCTTTTCTCTTGCGATCGTCTTCGCTGCATCTCTACCCATCGGCCGCTCGAAAGTGGAGTCCTCAACCGTGGTGTGCTCCCGCTCGGATTTCTCCCTGCCTTCGAATCGTTCCAAAGTGGAGTAACTCTTATCTTCGCCCGTCTTCGTTCTCCTTGGAGCCGCTTGGATTTGGTATTTGGCGGAGTGGACGGCGGCTTCACATCTCTCTTACTACCCCCCACGTCTCCAAGTGTTATAAGGGTCCGCCTCTTGACTTTGCCAATGGGTGAGAGCCCGAGACAAAATGTCCTCGCCGCTTCGGCTTTGGATCTCGCACTCCTTGTACAGTTGTTGGGAATCCACCAATGGATGCTTCACTAGATCCCAATGGTTCCGGAGCTTTTGCATGTTCCTTTTCGTGGTTCCTTCGGGTCGGAGCTTGCGGTATCGAAGAAAAATACGGCGCTAATACGCATCTTTCTTTTGGCCGTTGCCGACGACGGGGTCTTGGCTAATGTCGACCTAACACCGAGCCAAGATTTTCATCTCGACCTCGGTGTAGCCTTACGACCCGTCTTCGTTGTCGGAAGACGACTCCACCAACTCCACCGTCGTAGCCCTACCGCCACCACATCGCCCACGGCTGCCACGACCGCCACCACGGCGACCACTACCGGAGGTCGCCCTTTTTTTCCCTTCATCTTTGTCGACGATGTGACTTGAACCTCGTCTCCGTCCTCGTCCAAACTAACCGCCGAGTTAAATTCATTAGGAGATGGCGCGGGGTGTGTAGGATAGCCGGCGGAGCCTTGTAAAGCGTGATCGGAGCTTGCGGCATTTGAGGCTCCAAAACCTTAAAACGGTGCACATGCCTCGATCGGAAAGTGAGGAACGTAGGCTCGTTGTGTGGAAAATTGAAGCACAAAGGCTTGGGGCGACGAGAATAAATCTCGTTGGGGCACTGCATAATAGATGTTTTGTCAAGGGGATGGACGAGGGTTCGAGCTATTTGGATCGATTTATTCGGAAAATGGCTAAGTGGTGTTGAAATTGGTGTTCGGATCCCTTTTTCTTTTTTGGATAAGATGACCATCGGTGAGAGAGAGATGAGAGTTGAGAGATTGTAGAGAGTGTGTGATTTGTGTGGAGGGAAGGGATATATGAGAAATAATTAAATTAAAAAAAAATTAAATGGTGACAGTTGCCAATCGCAACGGCTACGCGCTCGATCAACCAGCAGTCACCACGTGGCAGAGAAAACGTGAGAGCTCGAGCCCGCTGAATCAAGCTTGAGCTTGCGAGCGCTACACATCGGCATTGACTTGCGAGCTTGGATTGAGAGCTCGCTATAGCAGCGAGCACGCTCGTACGCGCGCCGCTGCCCATGGCCTATAAGGACAACCAAATTTATGATGATGGAAAAGCTAAGTTCACGCATTCAGAGCATTTCCACCACATCTTTTTAAATCATTTTAAACTTTAAATTTAAATTAAAATAATATTCGGTGGATCTCTCAAATTGGGATACCCTACAAAAAGATTTACACATCTTTAAATATTTGCTCAAATTAAGGTTTGTTTTCGAATTTTAGATGGACTATATTTTTAATTAAAAAAATTTGTGATCAACGCATTTTACCCGATTTATGAAACTGAGTATACAGAGACCTACTCTACGAATACAGTTGCATATATAAAATGAAATTTGGAAAAGTTTGGAAGTAGGTAGACCACCTGTATCACACAGCAGCAGGTCTTGGTGTCGTACCTTTTAATCTAACATACTAAAAATGACGTGGTGAAGTATTTGAATTATCGAAATTCTGTAATTCCTAAGTCATTAAAAAACTTATTGCAGTAAACATAAAACAATAGCATTAAATAATTGACTTTGAATAATAAGATAAGATCTAGGTAATTTTTTTTATGTTTTAATTTTGTATGTCGTAAAAACCCGCAACCGCTAGGTTCTATGATTGGATGACCATAATGACGGCAATTTGGAACAAAACATGAATAAATGGCCTTAATTATTCTATGAATTAATTTTTAATCTCTACTAAAATGCAAATAAATGCCTAACATATATGGTACCGTTATTCGTAAATTGTGTAATGAATATACTAAAATAGAATAGAACTTTCTTGAGTCAAGAAATTAATAAATTATGATGAAATTTTAATTTTTTCTAATCTCAACTATATATTGTGATGTTCCTTAAATAATTAACAGTTGATTAATTAGTAAACTCCATGATATAATATAAATTAATAAATTGTAATGCACTAATAGAATGTTATCTAATCTCCACTATATTAGTGCTCCTTAAATTAGCAGTCTATTAATTCTCTATGATATAATAATTTTTTTGCTTTATGACTATGGAGTTTTTTTTTTGAATTCGTGGGAAACCCGCCGCCGCTATCTTTAGTATGCACTGAGTAAACTCATGTCCTTCTATAAATCACACAAGTCAGATAAATCATACCTTCCAAGTATAAACTTTTAGATTATATTTAGTTATATTAGTATACATTTAGAGAGTTTAATTTTGTTATTGTACCGTGCTAGAAGTATAAATAAATTGGCTTAAAGAATCAAGCCAATTAATTGTGTACCTCCCAAATTTAATGTCCCTACAAAATGCTAATTGACTTAATTGCTAATTAGGCTTCAATAAAATCGAATCCAACTACTATAGTACTTGTAACTTGAGTGATTTAATATTATTCGTAGAATCATCTTTATGTCGTTAATTAGTTGTTTCTTTAATTACTTCTGAGGCAAGATATTGGCATTTATTATATATTAATATTCTATGCAATATTTTATTTCCTTAATATGCCTTAAATTTTATGGTAATGACATTATCTTTATCTATCATAAAGTATTTCTTACAAAAACACATTAATACATACACTCAATAGAAGAGGATCGGATGAGAATATTATATTAGGTGAGAATAGAGAATAATAAATTTGGACCCTTGATTTTTGTTAATCTATGATTCAAATTTAACAATGAGAATAGAGAATAAATTTATACTTCATTATGATTGGGTTGGAGTGATAATATACATCTCTACTCTCAAAAAGGGACCAAAATATTTATATTTTTTCACTTTGGATGAAATTGATGGATAAATGAGCAAATATCTAAGATACATAGGAGTTATAATATTATATCTCTATTTTGGAGGTATAAATTTATACTCTGGACAAGGGAAAAGGGAATGCCCGAAACTTTATATGTCCTGCCCGAGTTTTTCTTAATCGAAACAAAACAAGATACAAAGAAGTAAAATAATATTATACCTCGTTTTCACTTGAATGTGAACACACCCTAAAATTATTAGAGATAAAATATATAATGATTTTGTAATATGATTATATGGTATGATTTACTAATTGATTATGAATTAGATACAGAAAATATAAAAAAAGGCAGTTGTTTAAGGAAGAAATAATCTCAGTTTTTTAGCCTAAGAGAGGAGTGGTAGTGCAACTACCGCAGCAACCGACAATCTTCAAATCCAGATCAATAACATCATTCCCTCTCTCTCTCTCTCTCTCTCTCTGGAGATCTGGAACACAGCGTGCTTGCTTGATTTCACAATGGAAAGAGCTCTCAATTCAATTCGTGCAGTTTTAATCACCGCAGCAATCTGCATTCTTCTCTTCTCCGATAATGCTCGGAGTTTCTATTTACCTGGTGTTGCTCCGGAAGACTTCGAAAAGGTATTCCTATTTTTTGTTTTTTTTCTTTTTCCGGAGGGGGTTTATTTTTTGTTGATAAATCTGTAATTTTGTGACTGCGTCATTTATATGGTGTTTTATTGGAGTATTTATGGATGATGTGTGTGTCTTGATCTGCATTCTGTTAGAAAGATCTGATATTTTACCCCTTCATTTGTTTGTATCCTGTTTTAGGAATGATAAATTGAAATGGTTTAATTCCAAATCCAGTTTTTTATGTCAGAATTTGATAATAAGATGTGATATTGATTGATGCAATCTGACTTATGTAGCAATGGTATTGGTAGAGATGAATGTGCATTAGGAATTTGTTTTTTTTTTTTTTTTTTTTTTGATATCACGAAGCAATTAAGCAGATGTGACGAACGTCCTTAGTTCGTGATGTAGTTTATGATGCGGTAGAAGGCCAAGTGTAGGTTTGCAAAGGTGTGAACTACTACTCATATTGTCGGAGTATTTGATTTATGCGATGCTCGTATGGGCTAGGGTGGCCTTAAGCTCCCCAAAACCGGAAAATACTGATGAATTCATATGGGCATTACAGGAATTTTTTCGTGCAAATTTTGAAAACTAGTGGTGCCCCCCATTAACATTTTTTATCTGGTTCCGCATCTTGGAACACATATGGTAGGCGGCTATTCACTTGCTATATGGTAGTTGTGGAGGAGAATAATTTTGAATAACAAATGTATTGAGTATATCATTCAAGTACAAAGACGACTCTCATATATAAAGGGAGTAGAAACTAGCTACCATCTAATTCTAGAAGTAGAATGATCCACCTGCCAAATATAGTCATTTAGAGATTTATATTTATAAACTTTAAGACAAATAAACTACCTAACTGAAACTGTAATGAAATTTGGGGTTGGTGATTTTTTTCCTTGGATCATGAGGATAATGAAGAGATGATATCAGATAACACATTTTCATGATTATCTTTCGCTCTTCCCTTCATTTGTTCACAAGTCCAAGTGATATCAGGGAAATTAAGAGTTAGATAATAGTAATATTATGAAATTAGAGTGCATTCAGTTGAGAAATGTTGCTTCGTGGTGAATATTAATGAGAATTAAGTGTGAGCAAATAGGTTGTTTGGTATTTGAAGAATTAATGTAGGGATGTCATATTCATGTCTGAAGTAACATGTGATCCGCCACTTTGCTGTCAATAATTGAAAAACTAAGCTCCACTAGTAGCATGCTGTCTGTTATAAATAGGTCTTGGACTTTAATAATCGATGCATGTAGCTTTATCGAATAGCCATGCATTTTACCTTTATAATATAGATTTATAAATGTCCGTGCTTAAATAGAGGAAAGCATTGATTTTAATTTAGATACTAAAGTTTCTCAGCCTGTAGTGTTGCTTATTCCAGCTAGTGATCGTCATTCTTTCTTAAGGCATATTATTCGAAGTTGATGTGTTATATTTGTGTTCTCTCTCTTTTAATTGCTTGCAGGGAGATCTTTTGAGCGTGAAAGTGAACAAATTGACTTCTATAAAGACTCAGCTTCCTTATCAATACTATTCTATCCCTTACTGCCGCCCACCTACTATAATTGACAGTACGGAAAATCTTGGAGAAGTACTTCGCGGAGATCGCATCGAGAACTCTCCTTATGTGGTTGGTATAATCATTTGGTGATATATTGCCTATTTGGCTTTGTTTTTTCAGTCACTAACCTTCTCTTGTTGCACGGTCATGTTACAGTTTAGGATGAGGGAGCCGCAGTTGTGCAATGTTCTTTGTCGACTTCAACTTGAAGGCAAAACTGCAAAAGCATTCAAAGAGAAAATCGAAGATGAATACCGTGTCAACATGTACGTACATGTATTGCAATGGACAGAAACAAATTTCTCTAGAAATGTAGAATTGTTCAAACTCACCTCTTGCTTAATAATTCTAATGTTATGTGCTGCAGGATCTTAGATAATCTTCCTTTGGTTGTTCCGATTCCAAGATTGGAACAAGAAGGTCCTCCGATCTACCAGTTGGGTTTTCATGTTGGGCTGAAAGGGCAATATGCCGGAGTAAGTTAAACTCTTCATTCTGAAACAAGTATCTGGCAGTTTCTGTACAATAATTCATTATTAAACTCAGTTTTTCTTATGCAGAGCAAGGAAGAAAGGTATTTTCTTCACAATCACTTGAGCTTCGTCGTCAGGTATCACAAGGATCCACAAACCTATACATCAAGGATTGTAGGCTTTGAAGTCACACCATTTAGGTAGGTTCTTACGAAATAGTCTATATTGTACAACGAAACTGTCTTCTCTGTTTTGTCGTTAAGAGAAAACATGAAGTTCTACAGTGCCTTTTTGTTTACTTAATTATTTGTGTCTCATTGTTTAGTGTGAAGCATGAATATGAAGGAAAATGGAGTGAAAACACTCGGCTAAGTACATGTGATCCTCATGCCCAGCGTATAGTTACATCTTCAAGCTCACCTCAAGAAGTTGATGATAAGCAAGAAGTCATATTTACTTATGATGTCACATTCCAGGTAAACATTTTCGCCGATATACTCTCTCATATTTAAGGTTGACTCTGATAATAGATAAAATAATTGCTCCTTCGTTACCATAGCCCAGCATATGTCGGTCATGCTTTACTTGTCTTACCTGAAAATTATCCGTGCTTAGACAAATAATATTTCTGGAGAATTTATGAATAACAATCCTAGGACTGTATTGCAGGAGAGTGATGTGAAATGGGCATCGAGATGGGACACTTATCTTCTAATGGCCGATGATCAAATCCATTGGTTCTCCATAGTAAACTCTCTGATGATTGTTCTCTTCCTCTCCGGTATGGTTGCAATGATAATGTTACGAACACTTTATAGAGACATCTCCAGGTATAACGAACTTGAGACCCAGGAGGAGGCCCAGGAAGAAACTGGATGGAAATTGGTCCATGCCGACGTGTTCAGACCTCCAAGCAACTCAGATTTGCTCTGTGTCTATGTTGGAACGGGTGTACAGTTTCTGGGAATGGTTGTCGTCACTATGATCTTTGCTGTCCTCGGATTTCTTTCCCCTTCGAACAGAGGTGGGCTGATGACAGCCATGCTATTACTCTGGGCTTTCATGGGAATCTTTGCCGGTTATGCTACTGCCCGTCTCTACAAGATGTTCAAAGGAACGGATTGGAAGATAGTCGCCCTCCACACCTCGTTTCTCTTCCCAGCTGCAGTGTTTGCCGTCTTCTTTATTCTCAATGTCCTCATCTGGGGCCAAAAGTCTTCAGGGGCAGTGCCGTTCGGGACAATGTTTGCCTTGGTCTTCCTCTGGTTCGGTATCTCAGTCCCACTCGTCTTCTTAGGCAGCTACATCGGATTCAAGAAGCCTGCAATCGAGGATCCTGTGAAGACGAACAAAATACCAAGACAGATACCCGAACAGGCTTGGTACATGAACCCCATCTTCTCGATCTTGATAGGAGGCATTCTTCCGTTCGGGGCAGTTTTCATCGAGCTCTTCTTCATACTGACATCCATATGGCTGAACCAGTTCTACTACATTTTTGGATTCCTCTTCATCGTCTTCATCATCCTCCTCGTCACGTGTGCAGAGATAACCGTCGTGCTCTGCTATTTCCAGCTCTGCAGTGAGGACTACCTCTGGTGGTGGAGATCGTATCTGACGTCCGGATCATCTGCGATGTACCTCTTCCTCTATGCGGTTTTCTACTTCTTCACGAAGCTTGACATCACAAAACCCGTCTCGGGTGCTCTCTACTTCGGTTACATGTTGATCGCGTCGTATGCGTTCTTTGTGCTGACGGGGACCATTGGCTTTTATGCTTGCTTCTGGTTTACGAGGTTGATTTATTCTTCTGTGAAGATTGATTGATTGGTTGTGAGGAGAGAGAAAGCTTTTGTAGCAGCAGAAGCAGAATAGGATACAGAGATCTGTTGATGTGAATGATTTCATAAGGGAAGAAGATCCACCAATTTTTTTGAAGTGAATGATATATCAACTAATTCTACTTCTTTCTTTTTCTATTGATAAATATACTTTAGTTCTTTCAAGGCTTTTAAGCTTCAAATTTTTAAGATGATTGAGTTGGCAAAAGTTACTTAAAAGTGAATAATAGTACGAAGATGATTAAGTGAGAATCTTATCTTAAGTGGGAAATGAAAATAAATTAGGACCTTTGATCTTTTTTAATAAATGACTCGATGCATTAAGTTATTGCAGTTTATGTATTAGAATATTTATGTATTACATTTCTCCAATATATGCATTTTCGATGTGATAAAAATACATTAAAATATATTATTTTCACGTTTTCATATAAAATTTATTCTCAACAGATCTCCACCCAATAGAGATATAATTGCCAAATCAATCACTATTGTTCATCATTTGCCAATATAGACACCACCACCTTTAAAACATTTCCATAATGGCTATCAATTTCGATATCTACATGTTAAAAATAAGAACAATATACTAATTTAATTAAAACAAATTGTACTCTTTAAAAAATATGAAAGAAATTGTATGAGCTATCTTTATATACATTTTTTTATTAATTATTATCTTAGTATTGTAATTATATTAAAATTAGTGAGTGACCCGTCAAAAATCAACGAAAAATCACATAATTTATAAGGATGTATGAAATTATTTTGTATATTTTCCATAAATTCCAAAATCTCATTTATAGTTTATCCACCTCTCGCAGCAACTATAGTAACTCTTAACAGTCCCCTTGGGGATGACCTAGTGGTAAAAGTGGGCACAAATCTCAGGTTCGAACCCCATAACACGTCTCTATAGGTCGAGCCTGTCACACTTGTACTTGGAAAGTGTGGTTTACCTGCCCTGTATGATTTGCAGGCTAATACACAAGGGACGGAGGTTTACCTAGTGCGCAATGAAGGTAAGGGCTGCGGGTTCCCACGACATAAAAAAAAAAATAATAACTCTTAACACCATCAACATGCACTCCTAAAAAGTTAGCATTAAATCCATTAGTTAATTAAACCTTTGAATATTGTCATCGTAGCAAATTGAAGTGCTACAATTACTTTTTATCCTCGCCTGACTTGGTGCATGTCCATAAATAATTTGAGTTTATCGGTAGATGACCCCAAATGCGCAAACTACGTCTTTAATTGCCACTTCATAAAGATAATAAATAATTAAAATTCAAATAGAATCATAGTTCATCAATAAATGAATAGTTGGAAATCATACCCTGCAACAACCAATTCAATATCACACATGATAGATTTGTCGTTCATGTGAAACATTTGAATCATTTCCATTTATGAAAAATGAGTGAGAGTGAGGAAATTAAAAGGTTAATATATTAAGTAAGATCATTTCCATTTATGTAGATGTCATACTTATTGTGTACGACCTAGAAAGAAAATAATTTCACATTTATGTGGGACAGAGCGAGTAACAAAAAGTGTGGGGCCCTAGGGCAACCACAACACTACATGTAGCTCCGTCCCTGCATGAGATGGCACATGTACCTTGAAATTAATTTGTCATGATATTAGTGCGGGTGGATGCATAAACAAAATACCGTTGACAACAATTATTTGTTCATTAAGTGTGCGTTTACTTTAATGGAAATATTTCTATTGAAAAATGATGAATAAGAAAAGATGAGAAAATATAAATATTTCTTTCCTTTTTTTATCATATGTTTACTAGGATGGAAAAGAAAATTTTCACATGGTCCCCAATCCTTTCCCATTTTTATGCCTTTTATTCATTGAAAAATATTATCACACCTTTCCCCCCATGTTAATATTTTTCACAATTGGTGAGAAATGGATGGAAAAGAGGCTGCCCGACAAGATTATCTATCCTGCCCGAAAAAAATTAACCAACATAATAAACGTGTGAAAAAGATGGGAAAAAAGTGAAAATATTCATTTTCCAACTTTTACCATCAAAGTAAACGCACGCTAACAATCAAATAAAAATGCGAGTCCAACATGAGTCTCACATGATGGAGGTGATATTACTCAAGCCTCTAAGCAATAATAGAATTATATATAGGGAGTGGCAACAACAAAAAGTTTTTCTTTCCTAACCGCGGCAAGGCCACTTCTTTCAATCATGTTGAGAGATTGGGCGTCAACGCCATCCGGGAGTTTCCAGTCGAAGTTGTAAAGAAGCTGAGCTAGAAGGAAGACAACACTAGCCGAAGCAAATGCTATTCCGGGGCACATTCTCTTCCCACTCCCGAAAGGCAGGTAACGAAAATCGTTACCTGTAAATTCCAAGGATGATTGATCCTGAAACCTCTCCGGTTTGAAGGTTTCAGGATCATCCCAGTACTTAGGATCCCTTTGTATCGCCCAAACGTTGATCAGTACCTTGACTTTCTCAGGTATGTCGTATCCGCTGATTTGGCTGCGCTCCCTCGAAATCCTTGGCAGGATGGACACCGGAGGGTGCATTCGAAGAGTTTCCATGACGACTAGCTTTACGTACATCAGTTTCGGAATATCTTTTTCTTCAATACTTGCTCCCTTTATAATTACTTTTCTCACTTCAGCTTGTGCCTTGGCCATTACTTGAGGATTCCTCATTAGCTCTGTCATTGCCCAGTCTAGTGTTGATGATGATGTTTCAGTTCCACCTGCAAACATGTCCTGCACATGTGGGATGAGATCTGGTGAGAATGTATCTTATAGAACGTGAGAACAATGCATTTTCATCACATCATATCAGTAATGTATAAATAACCGAATCTCAATGCATAAACATTGGGATGTATAAAATGCAGGAACTTAACATTGTAAAGCATAAATTACACTATAACTTAACATATCGTCAAATCTAAACATTGATCAACAAAAATTAATATGTATGCATGGACTAAATCAGATTACTGCATTTGGATTAGACTAATGCATTAGATATATATGTCATCATGTGGTGTATTAGGATAGAATCAATTCCTGATTCTACATTATTATGAATATATTTTGTATTTTGGTGTATAGTTGTGTTTCCTTATTTATAGTTTCCTCTCGTACGTGTAGTGTATATATATATCTTCAATAATATACCAAAATCCTCAATTGAGGAAAACTAATATCCTCACATGGTGCATTACAATTAAATCATAATCATGAAAGTATCAATTGAAATAACCAATTATTTATAATTTATTGACGAAAAACAACGACATCAAATATAGGAAGAAAAAAATGGATTTATTATTTATCAAAAAAACTAACGTTGATAAATGAGACTTGATTTAAGTCCCCATAAATAAAGGCTAAAGTTTCAACAACTACAAATTTACTCTATGAACCTTCATCATCAATAAACTAACTCGAACCTAAATAATTGTTAGCCATTGATCATTGCAAATATGTGGTGTAGACTTAGCTTGTTCTTGATTATTTCCCATTCAATATGAATTTATATTGATTAGTTGACAGAAAATAGGAGTGGACTCATTTGCATGTATTAAGACTAGCGATAAAGTGGTTAATCTCTCAGCCTAAAGGTTCACGTTATAGAGTTCACCATGACACGGTCTTTAAATTTATTTGTAATTTAATAAGTATAAGTTTAAAAGAGGAGTGGACTCACAAAAATAACAGCTTTGATGTTGTCATAGGCGATCGGAAACTCCAGCTCTCCCCCTTCCTTAACCCTTAGAAGAACATCCACCAAATCTTCATTCCCAAACTCTCCATTCCCTCTCTTCCCCGTATCCTTGTAATTCGTTTCGTGCTGGTCAATAATGTCATCGAAGATCACATCCATCTCCCGCCGCATCGCCATCAACCTCTTCTTCGTCACCCAGCTCAGAGCATTCGCTACGGCCGAGGACGGGAAAATGTCCGCGAGCGAAAAGCCGGCGCTCATCCCGTGGCCTTGTTTGACTAGCTTGAGCAGTGCATCCTTGTCCGTGCTCGCCTTCCCGAACGCGGCTCTGCTGGTGACGGAGCTCAACATCGAGGACACCTTCTCGGTGAGGTTCACCGGCTCCCCGGCGGAGAGGCGCAGGGATCCCACGAGACGGGATACCTCGTCCCTCCGGATGGAGCCGAAGGAGCGGACGCTTCTGTGGCTGAGGAGTTCGAGGATGCAAATCTTGCGCATCTGCCGCCAGTACTCGCCGTAGGGGCAGAACGCGATGCTGATGTAATTGTACCAGAATATTTCCAGGGCTATGCTTTCGGGCCGGCCGGCGAAAACGGGGTCGTTGTCCTTGAGTATTTCTTTGGCTATTTCGGGCGAGGAGACGACGACGGCGTCGACCTCGCCCAGCTTCAGGTGCATTATGGGGCCGTACGTGTGGGCCAGATCCCTGAAACGCCGGAATGGAGGTTGAGGGATCTGGTGGAGGTTCCCGATGATTGGAACTTTTTTAGGGCCTGGAGGGAGACGAACACTGATGTTGTGGTCGGATTGCTTTGATTTCTTCTTGAAGAAGAAGAAGAAGATTGTAAGGAGAAATATGACAGCACAATTAGAAGCAGCTGTCAAGTTCCATGGAAGAACATCGGCCACCATTTTTACTATGTTTGACTCACATTTCTCTTCTAACACCTCTACTTATAGAATTACAAAAATTATAGTCAATGAAAAACTTGCTCACCTCTTACCGGCATAATCACTCTGTTCCAGTATTGATGGCCTATTTTCTTTTTTGGGTATTTCGATATTAATGACTTGTTTCGTTTTCTGAAAATTATCCTTTCTCACAAAAAATTACGGGCTCAGTTCAACTTTAAATTCATTACTTTTTTTTTTTAATTTTACGTTGATAATTGTGACATTATATTGGAAGATAGAATACCATGTGTAGATGCATTTATTTATGGATAATTATATCTACTTTTTAATGACAAAAGTTTTTAGGATATCACGATAGTATAATATTATTTGTACTTCTTGTATAATTGCTAATGAAACAATTATAGATAGCTTTCTTAAAAAAAAAAAATTATAGATAGCTTTAAAAATATGAAACAATAGAAGGAAAAAAAATAGTATAAGGTATTTTTCAAAAATTTTGATTCATTTTCATGATATTATTTAAACAATATTATAAGTACAAAATCCGTTTGCATGCAAGGCCTAAATATTTGTCTAGGCATACAAAATACACGAATATAGTCCTAATTAGTTTGGAATCAAACGAGATTCTCTATTGTATTCTCATGTTGTATCCGCTATTATATTAATTAGAGAATGTGTTCGCTATTTTATTCACACGCCGCAAGTGGACGAGTGTAATTGTGTACAGAGAAATAAGGTCGTATTTCACAGAGACTGTAATAACTTAACAAGTACTACTTTCAATTATCATCCTCTATTTAGACTCCGAACTTTAATTTGTGGATTTCTAATTAAACTAACAAGCAAACAGAAAGCAAACAAAAATCAAACAAAAGTAATTAAAGATTCAAATATGATAAATATATCATAAGGTTTTGATTTCAATGGATAATCAATCTTAGACTCTTACCAATTAACCAATTAACAAAGGACTCAACTCTCCTTAAGACAATTACAAAATTAGTTAAAATCTACTCTCGTAGTGCCTATCGTGGATTACTCACTGGGGTTTTCGTCTCTGACAAACATCATAAGTAGGTAACTCCAAAAAGATCCTAAAATTAAAGCCCTCACACAAAGTCTTTCCCTCTCGGTGATTTCGCAGTGTGTGTCCTATATTCCAGTTCATATGTTAATCCTCATCTCTCGACAATTGAATTAACATAACTAATTATGCTAAATTGGTGATTAATCAACTAGCATGCAAGACAAATCAAGAATATAGAAAAGAAAAGAGGGCATAAATTGGTCAATTGATAAGAATTAAAGCTAATTATGCATCTACTCTCTAACCCTAGGATATAAAAGACTTAGCTACTCATAATTAAATCAAACACACAATCAAAATAAAAAGAATTCATAAACATTAAATAAGAAAAACCGTATTGAAACAATTCCGTCTTGAACTCTTGAACAAGTCTTCAAAACTCCAAGAAAAAGCTAAACTAAATTAAAAACTAAGAATATAATAAGAGAGGTGTATCTCTTCTATGCAATAGAAGGAGTCTTTATAGCTAAAAACCTAAGACAAAACGTGTAGGAAACAAATTCTAACAAGGAAGAGAATTATAATCGAAGTAGAAAGGTTTTTGGGCTGAACCGCTTCGCCATGCGGATGCATGCCGGACCGCATGCGAGACCGCATAAGCAGACCTGTAACTTTTCCAGTTTTTTGAGCAAAAGTGCACCTCATGCGGTCCAGCCATGCGGCCGCATGCAGTCTGTGTCTTGCGCGCAGCAATTTTCAATCGGCTCGTTCTCCCTCATTTCAATTCCGGTTTTAGATCTGTGTTCGCCTATGAACTCCTATCGAGCTGTACTTTCATTATATCATGCTCAATTTGCATAATTTTGAATCTAATTTTCTCAAAAATAAAAAAAAGTACGAACGGGCATCATATTTCACAAATTAACAATAGCTAAGCACAAAACTTATTACAAACATGATTTCCAAATATAAACTGACATCAATTAAGCTTATAAAGATGAGAAAATCCATATTTAACAATCCTCTAAACTTAAAGGGTTGTTTGTCCTCAAACAACATAAAAAAAAGAAACAAAGTAAACATGGATTTTAAGCAAAATAGTGACCCAATTGGCTTCAGAAAATTTCAAAGACAAGATTCATGTAAAAATCCAATCAAAATCAAACATAAATTAATAAACCAATCATTCTAGCCTCGTTTAAACTCCTCACGGCATAGGAATTATTTTAGTGAACTCTCAACTCTCAAGTGTATAAGGTATGAAGTGTATACTCTCAAATCAAAACATAACATGCAACCTACCATAAGCTTGTCAATTATCTAATCTCGCCATCATTCAAACGTGTGCTTCGAAAAAGGATAAAAAATGACATTCTTTTGGTTGTAATGTTGGCGCTTTGGTAAGGTAGGAAAATTTAGGCTAAGTGACTTAAATCAAACAATTCCCCAATTTCTCAATCATCACACTAACCTTTCTCAACTTACACAAACTTCTACCCTTTTTCATAATCTCAACACAACATTCTTTCCCAGCACCATTCTTCCTTACTTATACCCTTTTATGCTCTTATTATTTTTAATTTTTTTCCTCTTTTTTTTTTCTTTTCAAGCTATAACTTTTCTATTTTCATGAGTTTATAAGGTTTAATTTCAACTCAAACTTTCAAAAAAATGTGCTTTTTCAATACTTCATTGCATTTATTCTCTCAAGCTCAACCAATTTCCTAAGAAGATCTACCCCAATTCACTAATAGTTTATCAAAGAAAAGGCTCAAAAGCTCAAAAGTAGCAAACTATGATAAATTATCAATTTGGACAATAAAGAGGGAGAAATTGGCTAATAAGAAGGGCTTTAAATCATCTCCTAATTCTAAGCACACTAACACAACCTTGAGGATGATTCATGACAATATCTAGAGATTAACATGCATGCTTGAGAAATCACACAAGAATAAAATAGACTATGAAAATATTATAGTTAAGGCTCAAATCTCACATACGCTAATTTTGAATCTAAAGAGACTAAAACAATCAATCCATCAATTCATGCTCAAACTATCATGAAATTCTCACACTTATCAATTTACAACTCAAACCCACAATTTTATCACAAGCCAAGTCACACATTCACTTAAAAGAATGCTCTTTTTTTTTTTTAAATTTCATAAAAATTACAATTAACTAAAGCACAATTAACTAAAATTTAATAAAATCTTAAAAATAATTAACTAAAACACATAACTAGCAACAAAATTAATCAACTAAGAAAGCAAATAAAAATAGAAAGTAATCAACCCCCTTCTCCATCCCCCCAAACTTATTCAACAACAAGGAAGAATAAGTTTGTAAGTAGAAGCGGAGGTTGATTGGAACAATCTCACTGAATCAATACGGAGGAAAGCAACGCAAAGAGCTATCTCGTCCCCCCAGCTCTCTCGCCTTTTTTTTTCTTCTCTTTTACTTTTACATACAAAGAAATAAAGAAAAAGAAACAAAAAAAACAAAGACAGAAAAATAAATCTAACCTTGTTGGGTTGCCTCCCAACTAACGCTTAGTTTAACGTCGTTAGCTCGACGTAGCCTCATAATCACAACTCATCAAGGAGGATCATACGTCGGCAGCCAACCATGAATTTTGTGGAATGAACGCCTAGACAAAGACTCATTTGTTTTGTATTGATCACCCTTATCAATGAGAGGAACCAAATCCACAACTTTATGTTCTTCATAACATTTGAAACCTTCATCTTCATGGATCTTCAAAGTTTGATAGATGGAGAAAGTGTGCATCTCATAATTGACTCAAAGGGCAATCTCACTTTTTTCCACATCAATTAAAACTCTTCTCATTGCCAAAAACGGGCGTCCAAAAATTTAAGGAATCCTCTCATCTTCATCTATATCCAACACCACAAAATCACAAGGAAAAATAAACTCACCCACTTTGATCAAAATATCTTCAACAATCCCCCTTGGATAAGCAATCAAACGGTCCGTCATTTGAAGCACAATATTGGTGGGCTTAAGAGTTCCAATTCCCAATTTGTTAAACAAAGACAATGACATAAGATTGATGCTAGCTCCCAAATCACGTAATACCTTCTCAATTTGAAATCCACCAACGGAAGGAATATGGAAGCTTCTCAAATCTTTCATCTTTGCCGGCAACTTTCTCTGTAAGATGGCACTACACTTCTCGTTAAGATAGACCGTACCAAAATCCTTCAACTTCTTCTTCTTCAAAAGCACATCTTTCAAGAATTTTGCACAATTAGGCATTTGTTGCAATGCATCCACGAGTGGAATGTTGACGTGGATCTTCCAAAATATTGGAGAATTGTTCCTTCATGCTCTCTTTCTTATGGCATTGGGGAAACGGCATAGGAGGACGATAAGAAGGTGATTTTTGTGTTACTTTCTCCTTGTGGCTTTGATTCTCATCTTTAACCACTTGAATATCCTTGGAGCTTTCATTCTTTGCTTCTTCAATTGGAATCTCCGGCTCCTCATATGAAATCCCACTCCTAAGCGTGATGGCCATGCATTGCTCCTTTGGATTGACCACGGTATTGCTAGGAAATTTCCCTTGTTGATGTTGACTTGTCAAGGTGTTGGCAATGTAACCAAGTTGTTTTTCCATGATTGTCATCCGTGTCTCCATATCCTTGCATCTTACATCACTCGCTTGCATGAATTTAATAAGTGTATCCTCAAGTTGTGATTTATTCTCCTGCACGATTTCACCATTAGAGATCGCAAATTCAGGTGGTGGTTGCAACACATTGATGGGATTCGCAACGCATTGTTGGGATTCACCATTAGAGACCGCAAATTCAGGTTGTGGTTGCATCGCGTGGAACTCCATTTTGTTTGACCATATCACATATCTCCAGGAACTGACTCAGATGTGCATGAGGATCTTCAGCTGGCCTTCCTCCAAATTGATTGTTTTGCACCATGGAAATAAGTGCCAGCTTGAGCTCAAATGTGTTGGCATTTAATAGTAGGTCTAAATCCTCTTCTTTGCTGCACCACTGGTTGAAATTCGCTTTTGATCGACATCTCCTCTCTAGCCCTCCGTGCATCTAGAATCTGCTGAATCTGTTCTTGCAAAGATCTAATTGCAAGATCGGGAGCTTGATTATTCACCTGGCCCTCCATATTCTTTTCTCAAGCCCTTCTTGCGTTGTTGCGACGACAAGTAGCTTCAATCTTTGGGCTAAAAGGCTCCAAGGGTTGTCCTTGTAACCTCTTTTGCATGCACTACCTGTGAATCACAACAAGAAAAATAAAAAATTAGTATAATAATAGTAATATATGTCTAAATTAGTCTCAAACAATCTAATTGTAATATTGTTAAAATTAAAACGGTCCCCGGCAACGGCGCTAAAAATTTGTTCGCTATTTTATTCACACGCCGCAAGTGGACGAGTGTAATTGTGTACAGAGAAATAAGGTCGTATTTCACAGAGACTGTAATAACTTAACAAGTACTACTTTCAATTATCATCCTCTATTTAGACTCCGAACTTTAATTTGTGGATTTCTAATTAAACTAACAAGCAAACAGAAAGCAAACAAAAATCAAACAAAAGTAATTAAAGATTCAAATATGATAAATATATCATAAGGTTTTGATTTCAATGGATAATCAATCTTAGACTCTTACCAATTAACCAATTAACAAAGGACTCAACTCTCCTTAAGACAATTACAAAATTAGTTAAAATCTACTCTCGTAGTGCCTATCGTGGATTACTCACTGGGGTTTTCGTCTCTGACAAACATCATAAGTAGGTAACTCCAAAAAGATCCTAAAATTAAAGCCCTCACACAAAGTCTTTCCCTCTCGGTGATTTCGCAGTGTGTGTCCTATATTCCAGTTCATATGTTAATCCTCATCTCTCGACTATTGAATTAACATAACTAATTATGCTAAATTGATGATCAATCAACTAGCATGCAAGACAAATCAAGAATATAGAAAAGAAAAGAGGGATATAAATTGGTCAATTGATAAGAATTAAAGCTAATTATACATCTACTCTCTAACCCTAGGATATAAAAGACTTAGCTACTCATAATTAAATCAAACACACAATCAAAATAAAAAGAATTCATAAATATTAAATAAGGAAAACCGTAGTCGAAACAATTCCGTCTTGAACTCTTGAACAAGTCTTCAAAACTCCAAGACAAAGCTAAACTAAATTAAAAACTAAGAAAATAATAAGAGATGTGTATCTCTTCTATGCAATAGAAGGAGTATTTATATCTAAAAACCTAAGACAAAACGTGTAGGAAACAAATCCTAACAAGGAAGAGAATTATAATCGAAGTAGAAAGATTTTTGGGCTGAACCGCCTCGCCATGCGGCCGCATGCGAGACCGCCTAGCATGCCCGTAACTTTTCTGATTTTTTGAGTAAAAGTGCACCTCATGCGGTCCAGCCATGCAGCCGCATGCCGGACCGCATGTGGTGTGTGTCTGCACGCAACAATTTTCAAATCGGCTCGTTCTCCCTCGTTTCAACTCCGATTTTTGATCTATTTTCGCCTACGAACTCCTATCGAGCTGTACTTTCAAACTACTATGCTCAATTTGCATTGTTTGGAATCTAATTTTATAAAAAATCAAATAAAATACGAACGAACATCACATTTCACAAATTAACAATAACTAAGCACAAAACTCATTACAAACATGATTTCCCAATACAAATTGACATCAATTAAGCTTATAAAGATGAGAAAATCTATGTTTAACATAATGGTGTGGCGTGCCTTTCCTTTCATCTACTTAGGTGGTGTTTAGTTGCTAAGATTGGATTGACCCATGATTAGGTGAGAGTAAATGGCCCAAGATTTATTTTTGTCATTGGGGGCGAGCCAAGACTAGAAATCCAAGACTAATATCCTACGTGGCACTGTCTAGTGATGAAGTTTCGGACCAAATATCGAACGACACCTATAGGATCCACAGTTTTACAATATATTCTAAACTAATTAAAATGGTGTAGAGACTACCCTTCACTGCAGCACTATGCTGATCTAATGCATGCAGTATCTTTTTTATTTGTTTAAAAATACATAAATGTGATATGAACCAAGAATAAGAACTAATGCATAAAATACAATTCATAATAATAATTGCACAAAATACATAAGTTACATAACAATATAGCAATTAAAAAAGAGAATATAAATATCATAAAAAAATATAAGTTACAATTTGAATGATAAATGATTCTCTCTCATCAAGAACAACGTGAGTAGAAATTTTAATAAAATGTAAGTTTCTTACATATCGACATTTTCACATCACATGCCACTTGCATTCTTTAAGCTTGGGTGTTAATATAAGAGAAAATGTATTCATATAGCCATTAAGATTAGGTGGAGTCCAATACGTGGCGTCGAATTTAATATTTACAAATTAAAGTTGAAGTAATATCTTTTGAACCAAAATACCCTTATTTTTCACAAAAATCACCTACTTTTTCCGTTTTTCTCTCAACTTCTATTTCTCTTCTTTTTCTCTCCTACTTTTCACACGACTTTGTTCTCTTCTTTCTTGTCTTTCTCTTTCCTATTTATGCTGATCTCTTTCTCTCTCTTTCTTCTTTGTTTTCTTTCTTCTTTTATCGTTTCTATTGTTCTTCTTCATCGTTTTCTCTTTTCCTCTTTCAGCGACCATTTTTTTTTTCTTTTTTTTTCCCTTTTTTTCACTTTTCTCTTTCGATTTCGCTTTCTTCTTTCTAATACGGCAGCAACCTCAGCGACAGCGAGTCAATTGACGGCGGTGACTTGAAGTCATTTTTTATTCCAATTGTTGTCTATGGAGGCATAGTTCTGTATTGTATAGTGTTTTATATCTTCAATTGATGGTTTGGTTGCATCAAATATTTGAGATCTAATTTTTCAAAGAGATCTTCGCTGAGATTTTCGCTGAGTTTTGCGCTGAGATTTTTCGCATCCGTTATACTTTGTTACTACGATTTATAATTGTTACGATTTATGGTCTTTCGTAAATACGCTACCATTTGGTGGGGTGTCACTATTACGATTTTATTAGTTTCAGTACGAATTTAATATTTCGTAACTATGTTACCATAATGTGTCCGGTTATCAGTCAATTTAATATTTTCGTAACTGCGTTACCATAATGTGTCATGTTTCCTGTATGAATTTAATATTTCGTAATTGCGTTATCATATTGTGTGGGGTAACACAGTATGAATTTAATATGTTACTCTTTTTCATGTAGATGAGTCCATCTAATTTAATTGTTGCACATGGAGGACAATGGCATGACAATATATATGAGGGATGGAGAAATGAGTATATTCCTATTCCTCCGATGGGAATAACATTTGAATAATTTTTTAGTAAGCTTGAGGTGCACTTGAAGAAAGACAAGATCATGTATGTATTTGACGTATATGCTTTAATTCGGTCGCCTGCGGATGAGATTATGAGAATGAAGATAACGGATGATTTTGAATGGTCTAGAATGTTTGGGTTATTAGATTTGCCTATTGTATATGTGACTATTTGTCCTAGAATGAATGAATGTTCATCTAGTAAGAAACGTTGGAATCCTAAGATTTTGAGTTTGCAAAATAAGATTCAGTATGATCTTGATGTTGATGATGATGCACCAAATTTTGAGAATGATTGTGATGAAATGTATGATAGTAAATTTGATGATGTGGGTGAGCTAAATGATGGTTGTGATCATTCAGTTGATTATTGTGGTGGAGATCTCCATAACGTGTCTACAGTACATGTTTGTAATGAATCTAACCGAGTTAGTAATGAGAAAAAAAGAGAAAAATGTCCGTCTGTGGATGATTCCCGGTGCAACACATCAAGCCTCTATCGCATTTTAAGCTTTAGTTCTACCTTCTAAGGCGATGACAAATGAACTTGTGATGGTTGGTATATTTCGTGGTAAGTTGTCAATGACTACTACAACTGCAGAAGCATATTCTCTCTCGCGCAAGAATCCGCCGAGCTGAAGAACTAGTAGAATTAGAGTGTCAAGTCCTCCTCCTATTATTCCCATCTAACCTCTCAAAAAGCCCATTTATTGATCGAGTCTAATTTGTAATAGGTTCTTGCCTAGTTAGTAAGCAGACTCTCTATTGCAGATTGAGTCTCCTAACGTTAGGAAGAAGCCTCCGCTGTTCACAGTGTAGCAGGCTTCATAGTTGGAAACCCCCAAACTCCCAAACCCCAGGTCTTTCTTTGAACCCGTAATCAAAGAAACTAGGTCCCTTAGAACTTGTAATCTAAGGCCTAGGCATTGCTCTTGTTAGGAAATAACAACCACACATACTATCACGAGAAAACAAGAAAAGAAAACACGAGAGAATTATTTACCCAATTCGATACGATGTGTATCTACGTCTGGGGGCAATGCCAAGCCAGGGATTTCACTATACTTTTCAGATACAAATTACAATAGGAGAGCACCTATTTATAATAGTACAAATTAAATCCTAGCCCTAGTTAAACTAGGAAACAACTTGTGGGCTAAAAAAAGAGAAACTTTGTGGGCCAAGTAATCCTCTTTAGGCTCCATACACCAATAATCTCCCACTTGGAGACTGAAACTCCCAAGTAACCATATTTTCTTGTCCTCCTTCTTCTTCCTCTTAGCATCGCCTAACCTTATCTTCAAGTTCCAAGGCCAATTGAAGCTCTACATAGCTTTAATTTCTCTAAGGTCACCACCTTAGTAAACATGTAGGCTAGATTCTCACTTCCATGTATCTTCTCAAGTTGCAAGATCTTCCTCTCCAATAGGTGTCGAATGTAGTGATACTTAAACTCCACGTGCTTTACTCTCGAATGAAACGCCAGATTCTTTGCCAAGAATATAACACTTTCACTATCACTATAGAGAGTACTATTCTTGTGCTCCTTCTCAAGTTCACTCAAGAAATTCTGCAACCACACCATTTCTTTACTTGCCTTTGTTACGGCTATAGACTCAGCCTTCGTGGTAGACAAAGCAACAATCTTCTGCAACTTAGAAGTCCAATAGTACCACCATAAGTAAACACATACCCGATTGTACTTCTTCTTCTATCAAAGTCATTAGACATCAAATCTGCATCAACATAACCGACCAGCTCAATACTCTTGCCATCGAAACATAAGGCTTTCTTCGTGGTACCTCTCAAGTATCTCAAGATCCACTTAACAGCCTCCCAATGTTGCTTTCTCGGATCACCCATGAACCGGCTCACTACTCCCACTGCATGCACAATATCTGGTCTCGTACACACCATGGCATACATGATGCTACCAATTGCCGAAGAATAGGGAACATTCTTCATTTCGGCACGTCCTCATATGTACTCGGCGATTATTTCTTCAACAACTTGAAGTGACTGCCTAATGGCACACTCACCGGCTTCGATTCATCTATGTTGAATCTTTCTAAGACCTTTTGAATGTAAATGGCCTGTGAAAGATACAATTTCCTTGCCGCCTTGTCACACTCGATTCTCATGCCCAAAATCTGTTTTGCTTCTCCAAGATCTTTCACAGAGAATCATCCGGACAATTGTCTCTTCAACTTATCCATCTCTTTTGCATCTGCTCCTGCGGTTAACATATCGTCAACATATAACAAAAGGATGAGATAGCTTTTGTCGAACCTCTTAAAGTAGCAACAATGGTCAGCATGATATCTCGCATAACCAATCTCCAAAATGAAACTGTCCAACTTCTTGTACCACTTCTTCAGAGCTTGCTTCAAGCCATACAAGCTCTTCTTCAACTTGCACACAAGCTGTTCTTTTCCTTTTACTATGAATCCCTTGGGTTGTGTCATGTACTAGTCCTCCTCCAAATCACCATGAAGGAATGTCGGCTTTACATCCATCTGATGTAACAACAGGTAATCTGCAACTACCATGCTCAACACCAAACGAATAGTAGTCAGTTTCACGACATGAGTAAACACATCAATATAATCATTACCATATCGCTGCTCAAACCCTTTGACAACCAGCCTAGTCTTGTAGCGCTTGCTACCATCCGCTTCAACCTTGATTCGATAGACCCACTTGCAGTGCAATGCTTTCTTGCTCTTTGGGAGCTCCACAAGTTCCCAAGTACCATTTAGGAGAAGAGATGTTAACTCATCATTCATAGTAACTCTCCACATTCGCTTATTTCTTCCAGTACGTGCCTCTACATAGCATTCGGGCTAACCACCATCAGTAAGTAACAAATAAAAGTTAGAGGGCGAGTACCTTTCGGGGGCATGTCCTCAAGTACCTTTCAGTCTTGACATCAGATTGTTCGGTGGTGGGATTCTTGGCTCGTCCTCAAGAACCTCTTCAACATTCTGACCCTCCTTACTCCCACTCGAATTTGAGATGTCTAACTTGACCACTTGGGAATTCGGATTGGCAGAGCTTGATGTCTTCAATCTGTACTTGTACAACACCTGTTCATTGAAAACCACATCGCTACTACGGATAACCTTTCGATTCTGCTCATCCTAAAGCCTATAACCGAACTTCTCTCCACCAAAACCAACGAACGTACACTTAACAGACTTAGAATCAAACTTACTTCTTTTAACATTAGCAACATGAGCATAAGCAACACAACCAAAGATGCGTAGGAAATATAGGTTTACCTCTTTTTCCGTCCATTCTTCCTCAGGTATTCGAAACTCCAACAGAACTGATGGACCTGTGTTGATTAAGAAAGCAACTGTGTTGACTGCATCCGCCCAAAACTTCTTAGGCAACCCACTTTTCAACCTCATGCATTTTGCTTACTCATTCAGTGTCCGGTTTATGCGTTCTACAACATTGTTCTGCCGAGGGGTTCTTTTCACAGTCTTCTCCATGCGAATCCCGTTCTCAGCACAGTAATTCTTGAACTTATCAAGTTCATACTCTCCTCCATTATCGGATCTCAAACACTTCACCTTCAGCTCTATTTTAATTTTTACAAGGGCTTTCCACTACTTGAAAGCATCAAACACATCAGATTTATTCTTAAGAAAATAAACTCATACTTTTCTAGTGCAATCGTCTATGAAGGTGATGTAAAACTCTGAGCCACCAAGGGACTTCACAGGTGCTGGTCCCCATAGATCGCTATGGACCAACTCCAATTTATGCGTCTTCAAAGTTTTGTCGCTTCTCAAGAAGCTCACCCTTTTATGCTTCCCGAACACGCAATCCTCGCATAGGCCAACTTCAACAGTTTCAAGGCCAGACAGCCTACCCTGCGAACACATTATCTTCATCCCTTTCTCGCTCATGTGGCCAAGCCGACAGTGCCACAAATCTGCATTGTTTGCTGCAGTCGCAAGATCAATGCACTACTTGGAGTTACTTGTTATATACAAGGTACCCTCCTTCTTTCCACGAGCTACTACCATAGGTCCTTAAGTGATCTTCCAACAGCCGCGGCCGAACGTCGTTAAATATCCTTCAACATCAAGTTGCCCAACCGAAAGCAAATTCATTTTCAGTTCGGGAACATGTCTGACCTCATTCAGCTTCAGGATGCCTCCATTGGACTTTTCCATGATTTTCAAAGGCTTGTCATCCGCGAGAAACACCAGCCCAAAATCGCCAGAGACATAATTTTGCATCATGCTTACATTACTGCATGAATGAAACGACGCTCCAGAATCTAGCACCCACTACTCCATTGGTGTCACATCCCAGTTCCCATAAACCGAGACGCGACAGAGGGGAACAAAGAGGCGGGGAAGAAAGAGGCTTACTTTTTGCACATAAAACAATTTATTCACAAATTTAATGAAGTGAGGCGACAAAACCGCGCTACACCCATTAAAATAAAATATGGGGTAAATCTGTGTCTAGCATAACAAAAGAAGTCGACCATCCACTTCACCAAATGATGATATCATGAGGGAGTGGGAATTCGAGCGTCCAAGAGAAGCTGATCACAAGGCACTCTCCATAAAAATAATAAATAACACACATACATATTCAGAGTTGCACAATTAAATAACATAGCGGAAGCACATAAACAGATACAACAACAACAACAACCACCCCTGCCTCAGCTTCGCGTCTCATCACCTGCCTCCCAACCTGAAAAAATTTTGAAAAGATTTTGGGCGTGAGTACTAGTGCACTCAGTGGGCAAGATTTTATAAACAATTTTTAGTATAAACAAAGCAGTTGGTATATCCAAGTTTTATTCGTAAACTTAGAAGGTTTCAAAACATAAAACCACTTCTAAGATACGTCAAACCTTTTTCATTTGCTCGCGAACAGTGCCGTTCTAGTGTTATTCCTATCATTTCGTGGTACGGTTACATTTCCCGTTTCAACCACAACAACAAGATCCCGGTCTTAACCCATCGGATCCAAAACATATATCCTTGTTAGAAAACGATGGTGATCAACCCACCGAACTTCTAACCACGTGTACACAGCCCATTGCTAGTGTGTTAGACCAATAAAGGACCCCGTTCGGTATCGTAGGAACCTTAAACACATAGAGCGCACTAAAACATTGCCATGGATAACCATTTTTCTTTTGCCTGAAATATCAGAGTTTAATAACTCAAAATAATTTTTATATAATAAAACCCACCTGACAGAGAATACCAATGCCGGACAACAACACCAAGACTTCATGATCGCTTACGTAAGTACCTCGAGCTAATGTCGTCAGAAAATTGAGATGAGAATAGAAAACTGAACGATGGAAATGAAAATCTAAAGCGTCTATTTATAGGAAGAAGCAAGCAGTTGTGCAGTAAGCTACTGCGATGCAGAAGTAGCTGAGCAGTAAGCTGCTGTGAGGCGGAAGCAGCTGCGAGGCAGAAGCAGCTGCGCAGCAACTTACGCTTTAAAACCTTTAAACGTGCAAAACTTTTTCATGCGAAATCAGTTTTGAGAAAACTTAGTGCCTATAGACTCGCAATAAAATACTCTAAACAACGACTATAAACATGATATGTTTATTTTCACAAAAAATAATTGACTTTTTTGATGCAAAAATAGTTTTAAGATATTTAGGAGTATTAACTTATTTAATAGTCCATTTGGAAAATCCGGGATATTACAATCGGACTGGTCACATTCAAGACCAACGCCTCGCCATCATCTTCAGTTGTGGCTGCGTTTGTTGTCTTCTTATCTTTCTAAGCTTATTGTTATTCTTATTCTTTGGAGGTGTTT